>CM076980.1:4402570-4417570 GCA_039105355.1 Benthosema pterotum
ATGGGGGGGGGGGTGGAAAAGAAAAAAGAGTGTTTTTCGTGTGTGTGTGTGTGTGTTTGTGTGTGCGCGCCATATGTGCAGCATTTGAATGGCAGTGTTTGTCCAAGTCTTGTACTTATAGCTGTACTGTTGTAAGCCTATTTATGACAAGTCTGTTGTACTTTATGCTTTATGGACATAAAGTAAAGTGGTAAAACAAAGTAGTGTTGTGAGCTACTGTAGGCTGGAAACGATGCGTGTGGTTTTAAATGTTGATATTGGACTGGTAGATCCCGGAGGGGTTGGCTGCTGAAAAGTTAGATCTTGGGTCAAAAAAGGTTGGGCACCCCTGTTCTTAGCGATCACTAAGGTCAGGTCAGGGGTCCCTGGGGTCCCTGGGACTGGGCCCTGGGCCCAACATGCTGGTTGGATAATCCTCCCCTGCTGATTTTGTGATCAGTAGCAGGACTAATGTTTTGGTCTATTATTAGGCTGCCTCCACATTGCTTTTTGCACAGTCCGTGTTCCGGTCGAGCTTGGCGTCACGTCCTGTATTCTTTTTAATGGGTGTCAATGAGGCTTCCCTGTTCCCTCACCTGACCTCTCTCTCTCTCTCTTACAGAGAACAGACCCCCAGCTCTAGTTTTCCCTGACCTCTCTCTCTCAGAGAACAGACCCCCAGCTCTAGTGGTCCCTGACCTCTCTCTCTCTCAGAGAACAGACCCCCAGCTCTAGTTTTCCCTGACCTCTCTCTCTCAGAGAACAGACCCCCAGCTCTAGTTTTCCCTGACCTCTCTCTCTCAGAGAACAGACCCCCAGCTCTAGTTTTCCCTGACCTCTCTCTCTCAGAGAACAGACCCCAGCTCTAGTTTTCCTGACCTCTCTCTCTCAGAGAACAGACCCCCAGCTCTAGTTTTCCCTGACCTCTCCCTCTCCTCTCTACAGAGAACGGACCCCCAGCTCTAGTTTCCCGGACCTCTCTCTCTCAGAGAACAGACCCCCAGCTCTAGTTTTCCCTGACCTCTCTCTCTCAGAGAACAGACCCCCAGCTCTAGTTTTCCCTGACCTCTCTCTCTCAGAGAACAGACCCCCAGCTCTAGTTTTCCCTGACCTCTCTCTCTCAGAGAACAGACCCCCAGCTCTAGTTTTCCCTGACCTCTCTCTCTCAGAGAACAGACCCCCAGCTCTAGTTTTCCCTGACCTCTCTCTCTCAGAGAACAGACCCCCAGCTCTAGTTTTCCCTGACCTCTCTCTCTCAGAGAACAGACCCCCAGCTCTAGTTTTCCCTGACCTCTCTATCTCAGAGAACAGACCCCAGCTCTAGTTTTCCCTGACCTCTCTCTCTCAGAGAACAGACCCCCAGCTCTAGTTTTCCTGACCTCTCTCTCTCAGAGAACAGACCCCCAGCTCTAGTTTTCCCTGACCTCTCTCTCTCAGAGAACAGACCCCCAGCTCTAGTTTTCCCTGACCTCTCTCTCTCAGAGAACAGACCCCCAGCTCTAGTTTTCCCTGACCTCTCTCTCTCAGAGAACAGACCCCCAGCTCTAGTCTTCCCTGACCTCTCTCTCTCTCTCTTACAGAGAACAGACCCCCAGCTCTAGTTTTCCCTGACCTCTCTCTCTCAGAGAACAGACCCCCAGCTCTAGTTTTCCCTGACCTCTCTCTCTCAGAGAACAGACCCCCAGCTCTAGTTTTCCCTGACCTCTCTCTCTGAGAACAGACCCCCAGCTCTAGTGTTCCCTGACCTCTCTCTCTCAGAGAACAGACCCCCAGCTCTAGTTTTCCCTGACCTCTCTCTCTCAGAGAACAGACCCCCAGCTCTAGTGTTCCCTGACCTCTCTCTCTCAGAGAACAGACCCCCAGCTCTAGTTTTCCCTGACCTCTCTCTCTCAGAGAACAGACCCCCAGCTCTAGTGTTCCCTGACCTCTCTCTCTCAGAGAACAGACCCCCAGCTCTAGTTTTCCCTGACCTCTCTATCTCAGAGAAACAGACCCCCAGCTCTAGTGTTCCCTGACCTCTCTCTATCTCTCTCTCTCTCTCTTACAGAGAACGGACCCTCAGCTCTAGTGGTCCCTGACCTCTCTCTCTGTCTCTCTTACAGAGAACAGACCCCCAGCTCTAGTGGTCCCTGACCTCTCTCTCTCTCTCTTACAGCTCTAGTGGTCCCCTGACCTCTCTCTCTCTCTCTTCCAGAGAAACAGACCTCAGCTCTAGTGGTCCCTGACCTCTCTCTCTCTCTCTTTCAGAGAACAGACCCCCAGCTCTAGTGGTCCCTGACCTCTCTCTCTCTCTCTTACAGCTCTAGTGGTCCCTGACCTCTCTCTCTCTCTCTCTCTTCCAGAGGACAGACCCTCAGCTCTAGTGGTCCCTGACCTCTCTCTCTCTCTCTTCCAGAGAACAGACCCCCAGCTCTTGGCCCAGTTCTACTATGCTGATGAAGAGCTGAACCAGGTCGCCACAGAACTGGACAGTCTGGATGGGAGGAAGGATCCTCAGAGATGCACCCTGTTGGTCAACCAGTTCCGCTCCTGTCAGGTCTGTTCTCACACACACACACACGCACACACACACACACACACACACACACACACACACACACACACACACACACACACACACACACACACACACACACACACACACACACACACACACACACACACACACACACACACACAAACCTCACCTTGGGACTGTTTTTAATTCATTTATTTTTGAGGGGTGCTAGCCCCTCTAGTGTCAGAAACTGTCAGAAACTAGAATCTAGTGTCAGAAACTGTCAGAAACTAGAATCTAGTGTCAGAAACTGTCAGAAACTAGAATCTAGTGTCAGAAACTGTCAGAAACTAGAATCTAGTGTCAGAAACTGTCAGAAACTAGAATCTAGTGTCAGAAACTAGAATCTAGTGTCAGAAAGTGTCAGAAACTAGAATCTAGTGTCAGAAACTAGAATCTAGTGTCAGAAACTAGAATCCAGTGTCAGAAACTGTCAGAAACTAGAATCTAGTGTCAGAAACTGTCAGAAACTAGAACCTAGTGTCAGAAACTCTCAGAAACTAGAATCTAGTGTCAGAAACTAGAATCTAGTGTCAGGAACTGTCAGAAACTAGAATCTAGTGTCAGAAACTGTCAGAAACTAGAATCTAGTGTCAGAAACTAGAATCTAGTGTCAGAAAGTGTCAGAAACTAGAATCTAGTGTCAGAAACTAGAATCTAGTGTCAGAAACTAGAATCTAGTGTCAGAAACTGTCAGAAACTAGAATCTAGTGTCAGAAACTGTCAGAAACTAGAATCTAGTGTCAGAAACTCTCAGAAACTAGAATCTAGTGTCAGAAACTAGAATCTAGTGTCAGGAACTGTCAGAAACTAGAATCTAGTGTCAGAAACTAGAATCCAGTGTCAGAAACTGTCAGAAACTAGAATCTAGTGTCAGAAACTGTCAGAAACTAGAACCTAGTGTCAGAAAGTCTCAGAAACTAGAATCTAAAATGGATTAAATTCCCACTGACAATGAAAGTATAATTTCCATCATACTGTACCGGTTTTACCCCTTTGTGTAGTGAACGCGTTTTGGTGTTTTTAAGCTGTTGAAAAATAGCAGATATACAAAGCTCATATCACGCCACCGAGTGGCGCGATATGAGCTTGTAGATCTGATATTTTTGAAGAATTGTGTAGATTTTCATCTTACACAAACATACTTACACAAAGCTATTGAAAAATATCACACCTACAAGCTCATAGTGCTTGTAGGTCTGATATTTTCTGAAAAATCGGCAAAATGTGGCACAAATCTTTGAATATATTATTTCGGAAACAAACATTTTTTTACTCAAATCTTTGCTTCTGGGGAATCCCTAGAACAACATGTTTTCAGATGGAGGTCCGCAGCCCAATATAGATAATTCTGATGGTCCTTGGCATGAAATATGTTGAGCATCACTGATGCAGGAACATTTTTCAGGGGAAAAAAAACTACTAAAATCTAGCATTGAAAACTAGAATCTAGTGTGAGAAACTAGAATCTAGTGTCAGAAACTAGAATCTACTGTCAGAAACTAGAATCTAGTGTCAGAAACTAGAATCTAGTGTCAGAAAGTCTCAGAAACTAGAATCTAAAATGGGTTAAATTCCCATTGACAATGAAAGTATAATTCCCATCATACTGTATACGGTATACAGTATGTTTGAGCAAATTGTCATAATTAGTTAACAGTGAGACATAAATACCACATAACAACACCCACATACAGTACATCACATGCTGGGTGTTAGGCTGAATCGCTTTATTTATATCGCTTGTGGTCTTTTTATAGACATTTCTTCTACAATGTGTCTTTCCAAAGACATGTAGACATGTTTGTAGACATGTTTTGTACAAGGTGAGGAGAGTCTACAAGCCAACGTGCATGTTATGAGCTAAGGTCTCTCTACATGTTTTTGTTTTTATTTTCTTGACTCTACCGCTCATTATCAGATCTAATAATCTCGCTAAATTTACACACAGTACAAACTGTTACGTGTTTTATCCTTTGCAAACTGAAGTCACTGCACTTCCAACTTCCAACACATTCTTCTTATGACATACAATTCTTTAAAAACCTAAAATACAAGTAAATTTGTGCATTTTATGTAATTTCAACAAGTCTGAGTTATTTTTTAATAACGTTGTGATTTTGCTATTTTATCACTGCATATTAGAAACTGCAGAACCTGCTCTCTCCACAAAAGCAAATTCCTCTGTCCATTCCTGCTGAAAATACAATACTCTTTGTCCTTTTTTGTCTTTTAGCGCAATTAGCTTTCTGTACGGAACTTCTTGCGCATGTGCACATTGGGGGCAAGTGACCATGAGCTGAGGGCAAGTAGAACCTGACTTGCACTTGCCCGATGGGCAGGTGCCTCGGAGACCTTAGTGTCAACCCCTGAGCCACATCTGGCTCCCGAGCCATAGGTTCCCTCCCCCTGGTATACAGTATGTTGTACTGTTGTATTATTAGCTAAATGGGATGTCAGACTACAGCTAAAAGCTCCATGTTGATGTGCAGCAGCAGGTCTAGTGGTCTATTTCAGTGGTTTTCAACCTATTAGAAACTGCAGAACCTGCTCTCTCCACAAAAGCAAATTCCTCTGTCCATTCCTGCTGAAAATACAACACTCTTTGTCCTTTTTTGTCTTTTATCGCAATTAGCTTTCTGTACGGAACTTCTTGCGCATGTGCACATCGGACGCTATTTTTGACAGCAGAGCAAAATACGTCAAACAGTGTCTGAGTCTGCCTCATCTACGCTGCCAAAGTGATTGATACTTTCCCACTGAAAATACAGCAAATTGGCTTTCTTTCTTTCGTTTCGCACATGAGCAAACCTGTATAATGACGCTTTTTTATTTAATTAAAAAATTGTCTGTGAGCCAGATGCAACCATCAAAAGAGTCTACAGGGCTTGACACTAACACTTGCCCGCTTTCCCGGGGCAAGTAAAAAAAAAATGGTGGGGCAAGTGAAGACTGCTACCTGGTTGCCCGATCGGGCAAGTGTGCAACATAGTGCACTATAACACAACACAAGATAAATTTGTCTTGAAGGCAGTCATTGCACTCTGCCTCTGTGTCTTTCCCTGCTTTCTAGCTATCCACAATTCCAGGCTGGATTTGGGAAACAAAACAGTCAAATTAACATACAGATCAAAATGACCATTAATCTTCTACATTCTCTAGTTGTGTAGACCTGGGCTAATTAAGATGATGAATTTTAACTCTTGAAGCGTAAAAAATGAAACCAAATGGACCCGCCAGGTCCATTTGGTTCATTTTTACTTCTCAAGAGTTACTGTACATCTGCAAATTTTACAATATATTTTTGGGGGCAAGTGACCATGAGCTGAGGGCAAGTAGAACCTGACTTGCACTTGCCCGATGGGCAAGTGCCTCGGAGACATTAGTGACAACCCCTGAGCGCCATCTGGCTCCCGAGCCATAGGTTCCCTCCCCCTGGTATACAGTATGTTGTACTGTTTAGCTAAATGGGATGTCAGACTACAGCTAGAAGCTCCATGTTGATGTGCAGCAGCAGGTCTAGTGGTCTATTTCAGTGGTTTTCAACCTTTTTGATACCAGGGCCCACCATTTATTCAGCATTTGAGCCACAGACCACCATTTGAGAACATTTTAGCCCCACAGACCCCAAAACTTTTTTTTTTCTTTTTTGCTTTTGTCCATCTTCTAGTTGTGTAGGCTTGGGCTATAATTCAGATGATGAATATTTTAACTCTTGAGAGTGTAAAAATGAAACCAAATGGACCCACCAAGGTCCATTTGGTTTCATTTTTACGTTCTCAAGAGTTACATCTGGTTAACCAATTTAGCTGGGGACCACCTGGAACCCTCTCAATGACCACTAGTGGTCCCCGGACCACCTGTTGAAAACCCCTGGTCTATTTGGTACAGATTGTAGCATTTAGAGCATACCTGGGCATTATGCGACCCTTTGGCTGACTCTGACCGGCTCGTGAAAGGGTACCGTGGTTCAGTGGTCCTGGGACCACTGGTGGTCCTTGAGAGAGTTCCAGTTAAAATAGACCCTTGTGTCACGGGAACTGAGTCTCGTGTTTTGTTTGTTTATTTATTGGTGGTAATTGGTAATATAAATATATATATGTTTATGTATAAGGAACATATTAGTATATATATATATTTATATGAGGTATGGTATTGTAATATAGATATGTATTTATATGGTACCTATAATTTATATATCTATATGAGGTAAATTAATGGAATGTTATATTTGTGTTATATATATATAGAATATCATGGATATCTCTTTATGTATATATATATATAAAACTTTATTTACAGGCTCATGGCCCACAGCTTAAGAACAATACAACACAGATAAAAAAAACAAAAACAAATAGTAAAACGTTAAGAGTTAATAGAGGCACTTATGCCAGTGTCCTCGAATAGTGGATGTGAACCTGACAGAACTTCGGCCAGGATCAGTCAATTGGACTATTATTCCATTTACTGAGTTGTCCAGTCTGCACATAAATTTATACATCAGGTTCCTAAGCAGAGCCATGAAGGTGGTGAGGCCCAGTGAACAGAAGAGTTCACTGGCTCTGGTGCTCCTGGGTTTCTTCAACAGAATCCGAAGACAGTCATTGTAAGCTACTTGTAGCTTGCGTAAGCTCTCCGTCTTATATGTGACCCACAGAGGGGCAGTATAAAGAGGAGTGCAATAAGCTCTGAACAGGTTAACCTTGACAACAGTAGAACAGTGATGAAATTTACGAACCAACATGTTTGCTTGTACATAGAGCATTCTTCTCTGTCTCATCATATCCTCATCATCCTCTAAGGTGTCAGTTATAATGTGACCAAGATATTTAGTGCTTTTTGACACACACATGGTTTGACCAGACAGGTAGAAAGCAGGGTACTTGAGTTCAAGGTCATCCTTAGATCTACATATTAATACTGTGCTCTTTTTAGCATTATAGTTGATATCAAAGTCGATGCCATAATTGGAACAGATATTGAGAAGCTGTTGGAACCCACTACTACAAGGGGAAAGTATGGTAAGATCGTCAGCGTACATAAAGTGATTAATTAATGCATCACCAATCATACAACCTGTTTTGCACCCCCCCAGCTGCATAGACAGGCCGTCCATATATAGATTGAAAAGGGCAGGGGATAGAATCCCCCCCTGTCTAACACCATTACCCACCCTAAATGGGGCGGATAAGGTGCTCCCCCATTTAACAAACATTTTCTGGTTAGCGTACCAGTACACAAGGATACGTATTAAGCAGTTAGGCACACCCCTAAGCTTGAGCTTATTAAAAAGCTTGAAATGATGTAAACGATCAAAAGCCCGAGATGCATCAATAAACCCCACAAGCATTGTAGAGCCCTTCCTTCTATAAGTCTCAACTGCTTCTTTCAGAGCATAAATACACATGTCCGTGCTGTGCTTTGGCTTAAAGCCAAACTGGTTGTCAGAGGTGCTTAAATAAACACTTAATCTGTCAAGAAGCAGATGTTCCATGACTTTAGACATTATACTAGCAAGAGCTATGGGTCTATAGTTGTCTTTACTTCCAACTTTTCCAGCCTTATCTTTGATTATGGGAACCAAAACAACAGATAGCATGGAATCAGGTAAGGTACCGTGAGTCAACAGACCTGAGAAGCAAATGGACAGTAGCACAGCAAGCCTAGGACCCGCAAGCTTTAAATGCTCAGCAGTAACATTGTCTGGGCCACAGGCTTTATTATCACTGAGTTGCCCTATTACTTTAGAGATCTCATAAGTATTGAAAACAATGTTTTCTTCTCCTTCTATTTTTCCTACCTGGAAATGCTCACCTTTAACACAATTAAAAAGCGTTTCATAATGCTGCCTCCAGAGGTCAGCGATGCCAACTGGATCTGACACCCCCTCTACATTACATGGGAGAACTGCATTGGCCCTGTTAAGGGACTTTACCTCTTTCCAAAAGTTAGTGATGTTTTTATTAAGCAGGTTGTCAGCCATAGAGTGAGCACTCAGGGCCAGCTCTTGTTTACTTATAAATCGTATTGCATATTTATAAGTAGCATTAGTTCTCTTTTTATTTTCAAGGACTAAGCACTATGTACACATGTACATAGTGCTAGTTGTAGTGAACTCCTGTCTAGATAACCGGTGTCCTGATTGGTGTTCTCTCCCTGTCATCTCGCCCAGCTGCAGGTCCTGGGTTACCATCGGGGCTGGCTTGAGGATAGCGGGACTGATCACCCCTCTGTCCTCATTGGCCGTCGGTCATGTGGCGGCCGCAGCCAGCCTCTACAAAGGCAACCTGTCAGGCTGAAGCAGTCTGGGGAACGACAACCGACAGTCCTTCCCCCGACCCGCCGCACGACTAGTGTGATAGCATACCAGTGTTTGTTTAGCCTTTTGTTCTCTTTGTTTGTTAGTTTTCGTTTATTGTCTTTTGTTTTCCTGTTCTCTAATCATCTCATTGTAAATATATATCGAGCCACTTGCATTATTATAAATATAAATGCCTCGTAATATTTATTATTATAGAGAATATAAAATAAATATTTGGATTTATACTTTTGGTGTCCGTCTACCCTTATGTTCGGTCCAATAACCCCTAGACATATATGGGTCCATTTGGTTTCATGTTTACACTCTCAAGACTTAAAATATTCATCATGTGAATTAGCTCAAAGTCTACACAATCAGAGAATGTAAAAGAATCATTTTTTTATGTTTGCCTGTTTTGTTTGTAGATACGTAGGTTCCCTACCCCTGTATTATTGGATTGGTGAGTTTCTACCTCTTAGCCCTTATTAAATACAGAACTAGTCCTTTGTGTGCCAAACGTAGTCCCTATAACTGGAGCCTTTGGTTTGTGATTATCCACTGGGCTTTAAATTTATGAAAATGGGTCATGAGTTCATCCGGTTGTTGTTTTTGAAGTGGTGCCTGTAAAAACCTCCTCAATGAACCTTGAATTCAACCTGGAAGCTTAGCAGTGAGTATTTTCAGCTCATGAGGGATTGGGTGACATGGCAACTGCCTTTACTATTACTAAACATCGACTGGCCAAGCTGTTGCATCAGGCCGTTTTCCCTGATAAGGTGAGATAAGGAGGGCTTTGTTTTGAAGCTAAATGGACACACTCGTCTTGCACTGATAATAACTCTGCCAGTGTGTTATGTAGGTTACAAGCAAGTTGTTTACAGGTAACTGTAGTAACAGGACTACCGTAATTTCTGGACTATACTGTAAGTCGCTACTTTTTTCACATGCTTTTGCCCCTGTGGCTTATACAACGGTGCTGCCAATCTATGGATTTTCCAGGTTCCAGTTGTTTGCAAAAATCCTGGAATTGTGAACAAAGCTAAAATAAATCTTTAGTTTTGGGGTCTGTGTAGTGACGATGTTGTGAAATTGTGAAAAAGTTGAAAACCACTGCTCTAACATGAAGCACCTGACTATAAGCCTGGTGCCCAAATTTGGCTGGTGCAACTGGGTATTTAGGGGGCATTGCCCCCCCCATGCCCATGCCTAGATCCACCCCTGATAACAAGGCTGCTTATATTGTGTAGGCTACATTTGTCCACACAAGGAGGTCCGTTGTTGAGCGGGGCGGTCCGTTTGGGGCATGCGACCGCTCACGTGACCAGAACACTGGCTTCTGATTGGAGCATTCATTCAAGCCATGTCATAATTGTGTAGAAGAGAAAACATTTACTGTAACTGTCTTATTTCTTCATATTTGACTGATCTGTTGCTGCCAATTTTCCCTTGACACCACATTAAATTATTGGACTTTTCTGAAGGGCACCACAGATAATATACCTAGCTTTGTGTTTGCTTGAAGATTAGAGATGACTTGACCGTTTTTGGCGCCCCGTAGCAATGATTTACACAAAGATTAAATTCCCGTTGACAATGAATGGATAAGTCGCGTCATATGTACAAGAACAAGTTGGCTATTTTTGTCGTACAAAAAAAATCTACTCTCATTCACAGTGAATGGAGAGTGTAACATGTTATGTGAACCAGTTAATGGTGGTGATGGGGGGATGGTGTTGGTGAGTGAGTGATGCTCACTCTGCTCTGCGGGGGTCCGTGGAGGATGGGAGGTGGGCAGGAGGGAGGGAGGGGGTCCACACGACGAGAGTCAATTAAAAAGGTCATCACTTGGACCCTCGCTGTTTTCTACTCCTCTCTTCCATCCTCCTCTTCCTCCCTAAGCTTCACTCAGCGGCAGTGGCTCAGGGGTATGGTAACCGCAAGGTTGCTGGTTCGAACCCGAGTCCACCCAAGTTTTTTCCTTTTCTTTCCTCAGGAAAAAAGGTCGTAAAAGAGAAATCAATAACATGGTCCATTACCAAATGGACCATTACAGGTCCATTTGGTAAGGGGGGGCTCCAGGGAAAATATCTCCTATGACCAGCACAGTAAAATGGCACCCTCAAGGGATAAAATTATGAACTATTTTTAAACTAAATAACATATTATACTGTATGTGTTTTAAATGTTCAATTCTAGTTATAGAGGACAAGTATAATGTATTTATCCATATGAGGCTTATTATTAGCCTGGGATCCTTTTAAAGCATGTCTGGCGGTCGCCCCCTCCCCTCGCCCCCCTCACCCCCCTCTCCTCATGGTGCCCTAGGCAACTACTTAGTCTGCCTAATGGCAAAAACGCCCCTGCTCTCTTTCCCTCCTCCCTGCTTACTTTACTTTCCTCCCTTCATCATCACCCCAGATGACCACAGGGTGAAGTGCTGCATGTTAGTTTTGCCCAGGGCCGGATGTAACATGTCTCATTTGGGGGGGCAAGAGAACATGTTGGAGGGGCAAGAGAAAATGGTATGGGTGCCGCACCCATTCCATTTTCAGTTACAGGACTTTTATTAGGTCAAGTAAAGCATCAATAATAACATCAGTTGTTGTTGAAGTTGCAACAGACACACAGCATGCATAAAGCTAAAGGTCTGACTCAGAGAGTTTTCTGTTTTCAATGATGAAATGCTGTTGGTTTAGTGGTGACACAGCTGTAGTTAGTTAGTAGCAGTAGTAGTGGTTCACATCATTTTAAATAGAAGCACTTTAATTTCTTGGGTATCTTGGGTTGTTTTGCATGATGCCATCATGTTTGGTGGGGCAGTCAGGACATTTAGGGGGGCATTGCCCCCCCCCCCCCCCCATGCCCATGCCTAGATCTGCCCCTGGTTTTGCCCTGCCCCTGGTTTTGCCCTGACGTCATGCTCTAGTGCCAACTCTGGGCTTGGTGTTTTCGCTGACTGCGAAGGTTTTCCTTCTTCCAGTGAATCAATTTGTGAATCAACAGCCAGTCCTCCTGCTCCTGCCCCAGCTCTAGGTCTGTCCGTATCTCAGCCTCTGCTCCAGAAAATGAATGGTGGGGATTTGGTTTACAGGCAGCAGCATCCCCAGCATGTATTTTGAAGTGGTGCCTGACGCTGCATTAAGCAGCTGTGTGTGTGTGTGTGTGTGTGTGTGTGTGTGTGTGGGTGTGTGTGTGTGTGTGTGTGTGTGTGGTGTGTGTGTGTGTGTGCGTGTGTGCGTGTTATAGCTGTATAGTCGCCTTAAAATTGCCATTCGAGCCTCGGAAAGCAATTTCAGGCCGAGCTTCGAAGCTTCGCTAAAAAAAAACAATATGCTGCGACCCCCCCCCCCCCCCCCCCCCCCCCCCCCGCGACGCGCGTCCACTAACTCTTAAAATCGTGGATGTTGCCATCGGTAGATACGTTTTCTACTGCCCTGAGATGTGATTGACATCTGTGAATACACCAGTCATGACACCGCTCTCCTTTTCTTTCCTTTCTGATGAGACCGATCCGACACAGCCACGGGTAAAACGCTGTTTTGCTTGCCAAAACATGCTGTCCGTCGGCTCGTTTAATTATTTGTTTGCTGGGAACGACTACGTGTCTATTGTAGTATATATAGTCTAAACTGCCTTGCTTCTGCTGGACAGCTAACCATAAAACCAACATTTCCAAAGGCTTGTTTAATTATTTGTTTGCTGGGAACGACTACGTGTCTATTGTCTAAACTGCCTGCTGCTGCTGGCTGGCCTGCTGCTGGCTAGGTAAATACCATACCATAACCTAAAGACCAACCAGTCAGCGTGCAGCTCTATAGAGTACAGACGGAGTTGCGCAAACTCCGTTCACTTCCTAGAGCTAGTCTAATGGCGGATCGCCTACATAGACTTCTATTGAGAATGGGACATCTTCAGTGAAAACAATGCATTTCCAACTGCAGTAACAGCGAGTTTCTGACCCCTCGATGTCGCACATCTACTAGATGGGGGGAAAAGTTAAATAAATAAATAAATGCGAATGGTTCGGGATCATTAATATTCGTTCGCGTGGCGACCTTAGCGAGCGAATGGTTCGAATCCCGAGCTTCGGTATACAGCCCTAGTGCGTGTGCGTACTCTGTATGAGCAAGCACGAAAAGATGCTACACAGTAACCTATGCACTAAGTCTTTTCTTTTTTTCCCCTATTTTTTACCCCACGATTTTGTAACCCATTTTTTTCACCCAGTGCCGATTCCTAATGTGATCCTGGGGTCTACACACCCTCCACCAACCTGGGGAGGCAGTGGACTGGCCTCATGCGTCCTTCAATGCATGAGGAGTCCAAGCTGCCTTCTTTTCACCTGACAGGGGGGAGTTTCCCTGGTTGGACGTAGCGCGTGGAAGGAACACCTTATTCCAACTGGTTCCAGTTGGCCAGGCGGTTTAGAGCCCAGGATTACTGCATGTTTTTGTGGGGGTATTTGTGGGTTTTTGTGAGGGTATCTACCCTATAGGGGACACGGGGAGAACATGTGAGGGTATCTACCCTATAGGGGACATGGGGAGAACATGCAAACTCCACACAGAAAGGCCCTTCCACCACCCCCGCTTCGGGTATGGGCACTGATGACACGGAGTAGGAGACACGCCACCAGCACCCACAGCAGCAGCCCTAGCGGGAATCGAACCCAGGACCTTCTAGATGCAGCTGTAAAACTTGGAGCAGTTGGAACAGTGGTTAATGCTGTCGCCTCACAGCTAGAAGGTCCTGGGTTCGATTCCTGCTAAGAGCGCTGCTGTGGGTGCTGGGAGCTTGGACTCTTCATGCATTGAAGGAAGCATGAGGCCAGTCCGCTGCCTCCCTCCCCAGGTTGGTGGAGGGTGTGTAGAGCCCAGGATCACATTAGCCATTGGCACTGAGTGTTAAAAATGGGTTACGAAAATCGTGGGATAAAAAAAAAAAAATGTCAGTCTTTCTTGAGGCTCCACGCTCAGTGTCCTCCGCTGCGCAATGTGAGCAGACATGCTGCTACCTGTATGCTTCACTGATGGTCCTCAGGCCACAAGGTTCACCCAGAATAGAACACAAGTGCTCTCTGTCTCTCTCTCTCTCTCTGTCTCTCTCTCTGTCTCTGTCTGTCTGTCTGTCTGTCTCTCTCTCTCTCTCTCTCTCTCTCTCTCTCTCTCTCTCTCTCTCTCTCTCTCAGACCAAAGCTGTCCACTTGAACCTGCCACTGGTGTTATCAGCTCCTATAATTCCATAGAGCTCTGTGGGTTGCAACTGGCAAGCTGTTCACATTACGTTGGCATGGCTGCTTCCACAGTACAGCCTGCTGGGGTGTAGGACACGTTGTGTGTACACACACAATACACATACTGTACATACATACATACATACTGTACATACATACATACAGGACACATCCACTTGTTTATGGATAGAGCAGTGGTCCCGGGGGCCGAAATATTATTCAAATTGGTTTTACAATTTGTTTTTTAGTTTGAATTGGATCATTTTCATCCACCAGTTCTCAAAATGTTCATTTAGGACAGGGGTTTTCAACTTTTTTCATCTCATCTCACCACCACTTATTGAGGATTTGAGCCACGGACCACCATTTGAGGATATTTTAGTCCCACAGGCCCCAAATCTAAAGATTTATTTTGCTTTTGTCCACAATTCCAGGCTGGATTTGGGAAACAAAACAAGCAAAACATACATTCCAAAATGGCTAATTCAGATGATGAATATTTTAACTCTTGAGTGTGTGAAAATGAAACCAAATGGACCCGCAAGGGTCCATTTGGTTTCATTTTTACGTTCTCAAGAGTTACATCTGGTTAACCAGCTTAGCTGGGGACCACCTGTTGAAAACCCCTGATTTAAGAGAATAAAAAAAATATATAAAATCCTTGTTTCTGTCCATGGCAGCGAGGCAGCAGCCATGTTTTCAGAGTCTGGGGGAAAAAGGATCACATGATGCCAAGGAGGGCTGTGATTGGTGGATTCTGAAATGTTGACCAGTAGAGGGCGCTAATGATCTGACTTTTCTGAACAACCAGGAGTTGATCATTTTCTATAGAAAAGTGAAAAGTCAACGTTGTTAATTGATGTTGCTTGTTGATGTTGATCAAAACATTGCTAGGTGTATCAGGGCCTTAAAGCTCCTTGAAGTAAA
>CM076980.1:4422570-4455070 GCA_039105355.1 Benthosema pterotum
ACATGACACATGAAACCAAATGGACCCTTGCGGGTCCATTTGGTTTCATGTTTACACTCTCAAGAGTTAAAATATTCATCATGTGAATTAGCCCCAAGTCTACACAACTAGAGAATGTAGAAGATTAATAGTCATTTTTTTTATCTGTATGTTGGACTGTTTGGTTTCCCAAATCCAGCCTGGAATTGTGGACTAAAGCAAAATAAATCTTTATCTGTGGGGCAAAAATGTCACGCTTACATTGCTTGCTTACAGTACACTTTACAGTAAACTATAAAGTGTACTGTAAATTTGGTTTAAATTGTAAAGTTTACTCTATATGATGTATTTGTAAGTCACTCTGGATTAAGAGTGTCTAAATTGTAATTCCTAAATGCCTAAATTGTAATAGTAAATCCCCTTGTTGTCCCGTCGTCCTCCTCCTCCTCAGCTACGTGTCAGCCATGGTGCCTGTGAAGTCTCCCAAAGAATATTACGTCCAGCAGGAAGTGATTGTGCTCTTCTGTGAGACCGTGGAGAGGTGAGTTCACCTCAGTGGGAGGTCGCCACCTAGTGGTGAGCTCACATAGTCACCACTAGTCAAACAGTGGAGAGGTGAGTTCACCTCAGTGGGAGGTCGCCACCTAGTGGTGCGTCACTGTGAGACAGTGGAGAGGTGAGTTCACCTCAGTGGGAGGTCGCCACCTAGTGGTGCGTCACTGTGAGACAGTGGAGAGGTGAGTTCACCTCAGTGGGAGGTCGCCACCTAGTGGTGCGTCACTGTGAGACAGTGGAGAGGTGAGTTCACCTCAGTGGGAGGTCGCCACCTAGTGGTGAGACAGTGGAGAGGTGAGTTCACCTCAGTGGGAGGTCGCCACCTAGTGGTGCGTCACTGTGAGACAGTGGAGAGGTGAGTTCACCTCAGTGGGAGGTCGCCACCTAGTGCTCTTCTGTGAGACAGTGGAGAGGTGAGTTCACCTCAGTGGGAGGTCGCCACCTAGTGGTGAGCTCACATAGTCACCACTAGTCAAACCACTTTTTAGAGGAAAACCTGAAAAACAAGTTTTTTTTTTTTTTTTTTTTACTACACAGCAGGTTAAAGGGGAGTTCCACCCATTTTCAACATTCTAATATGCAGGGGTTGACACTAAGGTCTCCGAGGCACTTGCCCATCGGGCAAGTGCAAGTCAGGTTCTACTTGCCCTCAGGTCATGGTCACTTGCCCCTCAGGTTCCAGGTAGTCCCCAGTTAAGTTGGTTAACCAGATGTAACTCTTGATAACGTAAAAATGAAACCAAATGGACCCTTGCGGGTCCATTTGGTTTCATTTTTACGCTCTCAAGAGTTAAAATTCATCATCTTAATTAGCCCAGGTCTACACAACTAGAGAATGTAGAAGATTAGGTCATTTTGATCTGTATGTTAATTTGCCTGTTTTGTTTCCCAAATCCAGCCTGGAATTGTGGACAGCTAGAAAGCAGTGAAAGACACAGAGGCAGAGTGCAATGACTGCCTTCAAGACAAATTTATCTTGTGTTGTGTTATATAGTGCACTAAGTTGCACACTTGCCCGATCGGGCAACCAGGTAGCAGTCTTCACTTGCCCCACCATTTTTTTTACTTGCCCCGGGCAAGCGGGCAAGTGTTACTGTCAAGCCCTGTAATATGTCATTAGTACTGTATACCTTAGAGGTGCTGGGCGGACATGATAAAAAACGTTTCCCCATTCTGTTGGAGGTCTGAAGAAAATCATTAGCATGGTGAAACACATCTTGATGACATCATAAAGATGCACTGTATTTCACCATGTTAATGGATTTCTTTAGGCGCTTCTTTTTTCTGAGAGCGTACACATGGAACCATTTGTACACTCTCAGAAAAATGTTGAAAATGGGTGGAATTCCCCTTTAAGACAAATTAACGTTTTGTCGGTTAAGCCTTCATCAATGCAGGGCAAATAATGCATCAAAAATACATGAATTAAACATATAGAATTATGGCGTATTCATTCACTCATGCATGTATTCATTCATTCATTAATGTAGGACAGGGTTCCCCAATTAATTTCCCTAAGGGCCATATTTTGGCGAGGGTACCAGGCCGAGGGCCGAATCCATGTACACGGAAATTTGGGGTTTTATTTTTTTCCCTATTAATTAATTAAAGGGATATTTCACTTCCAAAAAAGGTTTGATCATTTTAACCTCTACTTATGCTTTTGTGAACACCCCGGACACAGTTTTAAAGTTAAGTTGATATTCATTTCAGCTTCCCTCTCCCCTTCATATCAAACAAATAAAAACTGACTCAAGCATCTTAAAAAACGTCTGGGGTGACCTAAATAAATCTTGAAAGTGAAATATCTTAATATACAGGTAGATTTAGAATAGGTTCCCAACCAATGGTCTTGGGACCACCAGTGGTCCTCCAGCGGTTTCCAGGTGATCCCTAGCTAAATTATGGAGAGTTGATAACCAAAGGGACCCTTATAGATCTTTAATTCTTCAGAGTGATTAAAACGCATTTGAAAATGTATGACAGTGTTCTAGCACTTATCATTTTAATTTGAAGGATGTCAATTAAATAGGATGGCATTAAATAGGCCAGGGGCTAATGCCCCTATTTAATGCCATTTATATCTGGTAAACCAAATTATTATAACATTTATTTAGTTGATAAAAGCATGTCAATTTAAATGTAAGAGTAATCTGAGTTACAAGAAGTTTTATTTGTTGCCACTAAGGGGGCTAGGAACTGAGAGTACAAATGGGACAACGATTAAGGATACTGTAGGTAGCCCCCCAGAGGCGGCCCGCGGGGCGCCTATAGGGGAAGAATCATGTAGGGAATCTGTCATTTACAGTGATGCCATACAACAGCATAATTTCTACTATACAACATTAAATACATGCAGTACAATCAAAGATGTATAGAATGAAATTACTTATAATGAAGTGAGTCTGCTGTACATACCGTAGGTAGAGTAGGACACCTTCAGGTGAAAAGGTAAAGTAGTAGCATTTGGCCTGTGATTCTGACAACTCACTCATTTGCTTCATTGGAACATGAATGATTAATGATTTTTGGGGCCGGAGTTGTAAAATATCCTCCTAAATCCCCTCCTAAAGCCTGTAATATGCACTGGATAAATGTGCGTGGCGTTAGTACACACACACACACACACACACACACACACACACACACACACACACACACACTGCTGCCCGCTGAATCTGCAGGATTTTCACTTCAGGTCAGAAATCAGGATACTTTACAATAAACACATTAAAGGTAGGGTAAGTGATTTGAAATTCATCCTGTAGTTCCAGCCTTGTGCACTAGGGGCGCCCAACAGTAGCTACACTATGTGAGCCTGCTGCTCGATCCTGATTGGAGGAGAATTCGCCACCACCTGGGGAACTTTTATTAGCTCCTCTGCTAACGTGGGGGAGGGGGGAAACTCCATATATGGTCTGCACACCTTATAATAGAGCATTTTAACAGAAAAAAATATTTTTTGGGTGATATCTGACAAAAGTGAAATCACTTCCCCTACCTTTAACCATAGCCAGGGGCGGATCTAGGCATGAGCATGGGGGGGCAATGCCCCCCCAAACACGATACCAGAGCAAAACAACCCGAGATATTTCAAATTAAAGTGCTTACATTTAAAAATGTGAAACCCTACTACTGCTACTAACTAACTACAGCTGTGTCACCACTAAACCAACAGCATTTCATCATTGAAAACAGAAAACTCTCTGAGTCAGACCTTTAGCTTTATGCATGCTGCGTGTCTGTTGCAACTTCAACAACAACTGATGTTATTATTGATGCTTTACTTGACTAATAAAAGTCCTGTAACCGAAAATGGTATGGGTCATCACCCGCGACACGGGCGATGAAGCCGCCCCCATACCATTTTCTCTTGCCCCTCCAACATGTTCTCTTGCCCCTCCAAATGGGACATGTTACATCCGCCCCTGACCATAGCCCATGCAGACCAGGTGAATGCTGTCCTGGGACTCTCCTGGTAGTAGTAGTGAAACTGGTATCAGTCTAGGAGGCTGTCTGCAGTTTACCTGTCAACCTGTCAGCAACTCTCACAGACACAGACAGACATGCATAATGCATATCTGAGCTGTGTCATTGTGTCATTGCATTATGCAGCATATGTCACACTGGCAGAATCCGGATAAAATTGACCCCAGTCCGAAAGCTTTTTTTTTTGTACGGACCTGATATTCTTCGGTGGTTTGCAAGCATGATTGACACAACGTGAGTTTGTTAACTTTTTCCTGAGCTCTGGATTTTGCATTTGGTTTTCTATTCGGAAAACACGCCAGTGTGCAGTGACCTTTTAATAATTTGTAAAATCTCATCAAGGTTAATAAATTCCACAGAAAAGGGACTTGTATTATGCTATACTTATATTATACTAATACAACAAGTACAGTATAATCATGTCATCATGTCTACTAAATAATATAGTATATAATATATATAGGCCTATAGTACTGTATCCAAAATTCAACGTTGAATCATTGAATTTTGCTATCTGGAACATCATTTAATCTGAGTTTAGTGAAAGGTTGGATAAAGTAAGGGGATGGAACTAGTCTGTGATGGCCCCCAGCTAGTTTTTTTTTTTTTTTTTGTTATTATTATTACTCATGGTCGTGGTCCCCAGGTTGATTCTTTGACAAGTTGGTGGTCCCTGGTTCACAATTAGTTGCAAGCCTCCGTTCCACAACAACTTCTAAAGTTAATAGGAGTAGGAGTACCGTATTGTCCCGAATATAAGACGACTCGTTTATTAGACGACCCTCATTTTTCAAGACCCATTTACAGAAAAAAGAACATTGAATGTCAAATAGTATAGCCCCTGAATATAAGACGACTCAATTTTTGGGATATTTCCATTGGGAAAAAACATAGTCTTAAGTTAATAATAAGAGTAAATTGCTTTTCATTGCTTGTTTTATTTTCTCCCCTCAGAGCTCTGAAGCTGGGCTATCTCACACAAGACATGATCGATGACTATGAACCTGCACTGATGTTTACAATTCCCAGACTAGCCATTGTGTGGTAAGTTCTGCCTCTCTCTTTCCTCCTCTCCTTCCCAGATGTCTCTCTTAAGGCCCTGATAGATCTTTAGCAATGTTTTGATCAACATCAACAAGCAATGTCAACTATCAATGTTGACTTTTCACCTTTCTATAGAAAATGATCAACTCCTGGTTGTTCTTAAGGCCCTGATAGATCTTTAGCTCCCTCTACTGGTCAACATTTTGGAATCCTCCAATCACAGCCCTCCTTGGCGTCACCTGATCCTTTCTTAGACTTCCACAGATAAACTTTTCTGAAAACAACATGGCTGCTGCTGCTTCACTGCGGTGAACAAAAACAAGGATTTTATAACTTGATGAACATTTTCAGTTGGGTGGCAGTTGGGAGAAAAGTATTCAATGCAAATTAAGGCTCCTTTTTTTTTCTGAGAGTGTATAAATGGAACCAAATGGACCCGCTAGGGTCCATTTGGCTCACATTTGTACACTCTCAGGAAAAAAATGAAAATGGGTGGAAAACCTCTGTTAATGGGAGGTGTTGCCTGTTGCCATGTGTCTCATCATGTTGCCTGTTGCCATGTGTCTCATCATGTTGCCTGTTGCCGTGTGTCTCATCATGTTGCCTGTTGCCGTGTGTCTCATCATGTTGCCTGTTGCCGTGTGTCTCATCATGTTGCCTGTTGCCGTGTGTCTCATCATGTTGCCTGTTGCCGTGTGTCTCATCATGTTGCCTGTTGCCATGTGTCTCATCATGTTGCCCGTTGATATTGACATTGCTAGTTGATATTGATCAAAAAAACATTGCTAGTGCATCAGGGCCTCTGTAAACCTTCTCCTCTTCTCTCCTGTCCCTCCAGTGGTCTGGTGGTGTATTCCGAAGGTCCGCTCAACCTTGACCGGAAATCAGAGGACATGTCCGAGCTCTTCCGGCCATTCCGCACTTTACTAAAGAAAATCAGGTACTAACTGTACCCAAATAAACAACATCTATTCTGTGACAAAAGTCTAAAATGGGAGCAAAAGTCTAAAATGCTCTTAGCTTTTTATCTACGATAAATTATCTTCGGCCCGCGGGACGATATTGAACTACTATTGGAACTGGCCCTCGATCTGGTAAATTGCCCAATGCAAATAATTGTTTTGCTTTCTCAACTCAATTGATTTACTTTTAATTTAATGTGAAAGCAGTGCTTGGTGAGGATCAAAGAACATGAATTTGAAATAATGCAATTTTCATTTTTTTAACCCATTCTGTATTGTGACGTGTTCTGGTGTTATAAGCATTATGTTATACAGTACTTTAGCTATTGAAAAATCTACAGATCTACAAGCTCATAGCGCATCACCGAGTGGCACGCTATGAGCTTGTAGATCTTTTTTTTTTTTTAATTGTGAAAATGTGCAACAAATCTTTGAATATACTATTTCGGAAGCAAACATTTTTAATCAAATCTTTAATTAAAATCTTTGTTTCTGGTGGATCCCTAGAACATATTTTCAAACGGGGTTCTGCAGCCAAATATAGATAATTCTCCCTCCTCATCCTTGGCATGAAATACGTTGAGCATCACTGACACAGGAACTAGAATCTTGCATCGGAAACTAGAATAGAGTGTAGAAACTATAGTGTAAAAAAATCTAGCATCTGAAACTAGAAACTAGAGTCAGAAACTAGAATCTAGAGTCTGAAAGTAGAATCTATCATCAGAAACTAGAATCTATCATCAGAAACTAGAATCTAGCATCCGAAACTAATATGTACTACAATGTACGACAGTAGAGTCAAAAACTAGAATCTAGTGCCAGAAATTACAATCTCATGTCGGAAACGAGAATCTAGTCATGGTACAGGACTTGTACCGTTTTATTTTCTACAGGTTGTATTTCAGCCCGCGTTTATCTGGGTTTGACATCCCTCTTTTAGACGTTTAGAGTGGACAAAACCTGTCTACCCAATCTGTTATGAATCAGGGTCGGATGTAGCATGTCCCATTTGGGGGGGGTGAGAGAACATGTTGGAGGGGCAAGAGAAAATGGTAGGGGTGCGGCTTCATCGCCCGTGGCGCGAAGCAACACGGGCGATGAAGCCATACCATTTTCAGTTACAGGACTTTTATTAGACAAGTATAAGCATGAATAATAACATCCGTTGTTGTTGAAGTTGCAACAGACACGCAGCATGCATAAAGCTAAAGGTCTGACTCAGAGAGTTTTCTGTTTTCAATGATGAAATGTTTAGTGGTGACACAGCTGTAGTTAGTTAGTAGCAGTAGTAGTGTTTCACATCATTTTAAATAGAAGCACTTTCATTTCTTGGGTATCTTGGGTTGTTTTGCATGATGCCATCATGTTTGGTGGCGCAGTCATTTATTGGGGGCATTGCCCCCCCATGCCCCCATGCCTATGCCTAGATCCGCCCCTGTGATGAATCCACACTGACTCTTGTTTGGTTGTCTCAGAGACCTGCTGCAGACTCTGACAGAAGAGGAGCTGTCCACCCTGGAGAGGAGTCTCTGTATCTCTCAGGACGGGGACTATCCTTCAGCCCAGGGTCTGGAAACCACAAACACCACAGCACCAGCACCGGCACCGGCCCCAGAGGCTCCCCAGGACCCCCAGGACCCACAGGCCACACCACATGCCCCGTCGGAGCCCTCCCTCCCGGCCGCCAAACGCCCCTCATCCTCCCCCTGCAGCTCCACCAACAAGGAGGAGGAGGAGAACCAGGGGGAGAACCAGGAGGACACCTCCTCCCCTTTGCCTCCCCCCAGCCGGGAGGAGGGGTCTGATGCCCTGCCTCCTCCCCCGTTGGTTCCCCCCAGCCAGGGGGAGGGGTCTGAGGCCGGAGGGCCGGAGGAGTCTGAGGCCATGGTTCTGCCCAGCCAGGAGGAGCGTTCTGCGGCCGGAGGGACGCAGTGGGAGGAGGTGGAGACAGAGAGCGGCGAGGAGGAGGAGCCTGAACGGGGTCTGCTGTGTGAGGAGGCGGAGGAGGCCGAGCTGGCCTGCTCCATGCAGGCAAGTAGAGTCCCTGACGCCCGTGGGATTTTAACACACAATGTTGCGGCACAGGCGGTACGAAAATGCCCCGCGAGAGAAAGGGGCGGTCAAGATAAATTTTATCTTGACCGCCCCCAGAAAATGTCCAGAAAATGTCCACTGAGTAGTTAAAGGCGGGATTTCGCGGGTCACGCTTATTTTATCTGATAAAATAAGCGTGACCCGCGAAATCCTGCCTTTAACTACTCAGTGGACATTTTCTAGTTTTAGTGGAACTAATCGATAAAACTGCGGGATGTTGCGGGACTAAATGGGAGCTCTTTTTTTGTTGCGGGAGGGAGTGGCGGACAGCCGATCGTCATGGGCTGTCAAAAATCAAAATCAGTGCTGGAGCGGGAGGGAATGGACAGAAATCTAGTGTAGACTTCTGTCTGGGTCAGGGGTGGGCAATTATTTTTCCCAAGGGGCCAAATGATATACATGAAATATTGAGGAGGGCCGAGGCTAAAGGCTGAGCTAAAGTCTGCGTAATATTAATGTAATTTCAAGATAAAAGTAAGGGTAAGACCAACCATTTTGACACCAGGGCCCACTATTTATTCTGTATTTGAGCCACGGACCACAATTTGATGACATTTTAGCCCCACAGATCCCAAAACTTTCTTCGAGATTTCTTTTGTTTTTGTCCACAATTCCGGGCTGGATTTGGGAAACAAAACAGGATAACAAAAATGGCCATTCTCTTACATTCTCTGATTGAATGTGTAGACTTTGGGCTAATTCAGATGATGAATATTTTAACTCTTGAGAGTGTAAAAATGAAACCAAATGGACCCGCAAGGGTCCATTTGGTTTCATTTATACGCTCTCAAAGAGTTACATCTGGTTTAACCAACTTTCCATATTGAACTCTCTCAAGGACCACTGGTGGTCCCCGGGCCGGTCAGAGTCAGCCAAAGGGCCGCATTTGGCCCCCCGGGCCACATGATGCCCAGGTATGGTCTGGGTGGTAATGGGAGCAAAGATCAGTCCCACACAGGGCTCTACCGGCAAGGCCTGTCTCTGTCAGTGTTGGTCAATATTACTTAGGAAAGTAACTTCTTTACTTTACTACTTACCCCTTAGACAAAGTAATATTATTACTTTACTTATTACTGGAATCAAAGAGTAATATATTACATATTACGTTATTACTTTCCCAAGTTTTCAACTCCTACATTTGGAAAAACAGAGATGTACAACATGATCTGTTTAGCGAGCTCTTTCTAGAACTGAATCCAATTTATTGGAATCATAGTCTCCTTGCCTCTGACTTTTTCAACTATTTCACAATTGTTTTCAAAGACAGTTGAGGTCTTGTATTTAAAAATAAATACAAAATATAGCAGCAAGCGATTTGTAGTGTGTGCAGGATGCAGCATGTGGACTGGATCTACAATCTAGTGCACATCTCTGTTGTTACAGTACCTGTCGATAGCTTGTAAATCTGTTCTATTTTTGCATGCAACAACAAGCTCATTTTAAAAAAGTAACTTGGCGTTACTTGCAAAGTAATGCGTTACTTATTACCCATTTTTACAGAGTAATCTTGTTACTTTACTTTTTGGAGCAAAAGTAATAATATTACAGTAATATGTAATCTAAAATTAGTTACTGCCCAACATACGTTTTTAACCCATTTCTGAAGTGAAAAATAAGTCAAAGATTTGTGCCACATTTTCACCGTTTTCAAAAATATCAGACCTACAAGCTCATAGTGCGCCACTCCGTGGCACACTATGAATACTAACTGAAACTGAATACTAATACTAATACCAATTGAATGAGAATTCAATTGGTCGTGAAATACACCGACCCACATCTATGGCAAGGTGCTTATTAATATGAAAACAAAAAAAATATTTATATTGGCACGCAGCGCATATATATTGTACAAAATATTGTACACACGCGACGCACACATAGAGAAAGAAAAAAGGGAAAACAAAGGTAAATGTTTAATTCCCCCTCCTCACTCCTTTCCCTCGGCGGAAGGAAGAAAAAAAAACTTTTCGACTCAGGCTTTTGGGAGTCGACTTGTGCAAATCGATGCATCGTTTTTTTTTTTTTTTTTTTGGTTAATGCCCTACTTTGGGCTGCATTTTATGTCATGAAAGATGCTATAGCAGGGGTTTTCAACAGGTGGTCCGGGGACCACCAGTGGTCCCTGAGAAGGTTCCAGGTGGTCCCCAGGCTAAATGATGCCAAGTAGGTTAACCAGATGTAACTCTGGTTCTCAAGAGTTAAAATATTCATCATCTGAATTAGCACCACTTAATTAAGAAGTTTACCCTGTTTTGTACAAAATACAGCCTGGAATTGTGGACAAAACCAAAAGAATTCTTTAATTTTAGATCTTTGGTGTGAAAATGTAACCAAAAGGTGGTCTGTGGCTCAAATGCCGAATGAACGTTGGTCCCTGGAGTCAAAAAGGTTGAAAACCCCTGTGCTATACAAATAGAGATTATAATTAATAATATTATTATTCTTATTGTGCAGTATGACGAGGAGGAGTTGGAGCAGCTGAACCGGATGGTGCACCGTGTTGGAGATGAGATGTCCTGCCTGCTGTCTCCTCCCAGCCAGGGCCCCTCACCCAGCCACCGGGCAGGAGAGACCTCCAGTAGAGGTGGGTAAAAACATCCTCCCAGCCAGGGCCCCTCACCCAGCCACAGGGCAGGAGAGACCTCCAGTAGAGGTGGGTAAAAACATCCATACAGCCAGGGCCCCTCACCCAGCCACAGGGCTGGAGAGACCTCCAGTAGAGGTGGGTAAAAACATCCTCCCAGCCAGGGCCCCTCACCCAGCCACAGGGCAGGAGAGACCTCCAGTAGAGGTGGGTAAAAACATCCTCCCAGCCAGGGCCCCTCACCCAGCCACAGGGCTGGAGAGACCTCCAGTAGAGGTGGGTAAAAACATCCTCCCAGCCAGGGCCCCTCACCCAGCCACCGGGCAGGAGAGACCTCCAGTAGAGGTGGGTAAAAACATCCTCCCAGCCAGGGCCCCTCACCCAGCCACAGGGCAGGAGAGACCTCCAGTAGACGTGGGTAAAAACATCCATACGCCAATACATTACAATTCTTTATGCCAATCAATATCAAATCGCCAGGTTCAAAATCTTTCTTTTCTTTCTCTTCATTAACTGTTTGAGTGCCATGGACATTAAGACAAGATTTTGTTTACAAAACAAACAAAGGTTACAGGTGCCATAGACGTTAAGACGAGATTTAAACTTATCTTGATTAATCCACTTTAGCCCTGGGCCCTTTTTTCTGAGGGTGTTTGTACGCTCTCAGAAAAAAAATCTTGAAAATGGGTGGAATTCAACTTCAAAATGTTCTAGAATAATGAAAGCACAGTCATTTGTGGTTGAGAAAATGAGATATCTATCTATGTATCGCATCGAATCGCAGCAGGATTAAGAATCACAATACAAATCGATTTGGCACCCTAAATATCAACATTGCATGGTATGCTGAGGTACAGTAAATGAATGGTCCCACCCCTGGGGGGCGGCAGTGGCTCAGGGGTAGAGTCACCGGATGGTGACCACAAGGTTGCCGGTTCGATCCCGGGCTCCCCCACAGTCGGTGTCGAAGTGTCCTTGAGCAAGACACTGAACCCCTATAATTGCTCCTGATGTGCTAGTAGGTACCTTGCATGGTTTCCACTGCCATCAGTGTATGAATGTGTGTGTGAATGTGGTGAGCACCTTGGATAAAGGCGCTATATAAATGCACCATTTACCATTTACCCCTAGGCTCCAGCACCGAGGCTTCTCCCTGCAGAGTCCTGAGGACCAGCCGGGGGAGAACTGGACTCTACGTGGAGGAGGACGACCGGGTCTTCTTCATGGACGACTTGGACGCAGCAGTGGGCGACAGCAGCAGCAACGCCAGCAGGAACTCCAACAGCCGCCAGGCGTCTCCCTGCAAAGCCTCGGAGCCTGGGCTGCAGCAGCCTGGGCCGCAGCAGCCTGGGCCGCAGCAGCAGCAGCAGCAGCAGCGCAGCAGCAGGCTCGGCCCCCTGCCCTCTCACCACCCGGCCAGAAACGGCTGGTCTCCGTCGTCCGAGTCCACCCGGGGGATCGTGGTCTCGCATCGTGACGCGCGCCTCCCGCAGCCGCGCGGAACAACCGCCACCCTGAACCCGCCTCACAAACGCCCGTCCCCGCCCTGCATATCGACGGCGCCCGGCTCAGAGCCGCTGCCTTACACCAACGGCTGGGAGGTGGGTCTGGAGGGCTCCGCCTCCGAGAGCTCTGCCGAGGTCATCGCCAGCCGCATGGGCGGCATGAAGCTGTCCGCCACCGTCATCTTCAACCCTCGCTCCCCCAGCCTGACGGAGCTGGCCGTGGACAAGCTGCTGCTGCCCAGGCCCACCCCTGCCTCCTCCTCCGACATGGAGGGGCCCTGCGGCCCCCTGGTGGCCACACACTGCCTGCTCAACTCCTGTGTTTGCTGTGGCAGCTGCGAGGACAGCCACGACGACGTCGCCGCCGCCGCCGCTACCGCCGAGAGGACCAGTGGGCTGGGCCTGGGCCTGGCGCTGGGATTGGACAAGCACTGCATGGTCGCCCCGCCCCCCAGCGCCGTCATCCAATCGTCCGCCTGCCGCCTCCCTCCCCCCAGTCAGGAGATCCTGGGTAGCTCCTCCTCCCGCCGCACCTCTGAGCCCCTATTGGAGGAGGAGGAGGAGGAGGAGGAGGAGATGGGGGCGGAGCTCTGTGAGAAGTGCCTGGGTCTGGCCCCGGGGCCCGGGGGGGCCGGGGGGGCTGGGGGACCCCCGCGGCAGGCTGCAGGAGAGCAGGGACCCCCTCCCTGCCGCCAGCACCACCACCAGAACCTCCTCCTAAGGACTGCGGGGAGGCAGCTGGCTAGCGGAGCAGGGCAGTGGAACAGAGACAGAGACAGGATAGGGAGTAGTAAGGATCCAGAGAGGAACGCCAAGGAAGACGCCAAGAAGATCTCAAGGTATGGCTGTTATTTCAGAGGGTTCTCTCTCTCTCTGTGTTTGGATGGTGGAGGGTGACAGACATCCTATCTGGCATACATTTCCACAAAACATATATATCTTTTTTTTTTTGCATAAAAATTAGGGCTGTTGAAGGATTGAAATTTTTAATCAGATTAAACACAGCTTCAAAAATAGTTCAATCGTGATTAATCACCATTCGAACTACAGTATGTCCAAAATATGCCTGCTGTTCTTGTACAAGATTTGAACATTTAAAAAGGAAAAATAATCTGGGGGAAAAAAGGATTTGTTTAGCTTTTAATTATTGATCATAGTAGGTGATCTACAAGCCCCCAATGCCTTCAGCTATACTCTATGGATCTGGTTACAGGGAGACACACAGCTATATGTCTCTTTAAATTTATACTCTATGGCTCTGGTTACAGGGAGACACACAGCTATATGTCTCTGTAAAACTATACTCTATGGCTCTGGTTACAGGGAGACACACAGCTATATGTCTCTGTAAAACCGTGCTCTACCCATTTTTTTCAATGAGAAAATGCTCAGCGGTTGAGTCAGTGTGCACATTAATTTGGTTAAAACTTTTAATCAGATTAATCAACAAAATTAATTTAATCCCATTAACTATTTTCAACCTGCCTTAATGAAAAAAAAAAACATATTTTTCCTCATTTCATCATTTATGCATTTGTTTTGTCATTTGAAAGCTTTGCATAATCCATGTTTTTTATATATATATATTATTTGACCATTGCATATTTTGCTTTGCTTGAGTTATTCTTATGATTTAAAGTTTTTGTGTGTATTTTGTGTTGTTTGTCTAGTTTTGGCAGCTCTCCTCACAGTGTGTGCAGTAGTGACTGTGACAGTGTCTCTGTAACCACATGTAGTCTGAGCAGCAGTGCTTACAGCCCCAGGTAAAACACTCATATCACTGTTATTAATGTAACCATATGTAGTCTGACCGGCAGTGCTTACAGCCCCATGGTAAAACACTCATATCAATGTTATTGCTTTACTTGGGAGCTCCAAGGAAAATCTTGCCTAGGGCTCCAAATTGCTTAGAAACTCCACTGGCATTATATTCCCTTGCTAATACATAATACATCCCTCTAAACCAGGGGTTCACATTTGTAATGTATCCTCTCAGGAAAAAGAGGTCTGAAAGAAAAATCATTAACATGGTGACATACATCTGGTGATGTCATCAGATGTATTTCACCATGTTAATGATTTTTTTCAGACCTCCATTTTTAGGAAATACAGAATTGGGGGAACTTTTTATCATGTCCACACAACATGTCTAAGGCATATTAATGACATATTAAAATGTTGAAATGTTGTTGTGGAATTCCCCTTTAAGAGCACCATAATATATGCTGTGCTGGTATCTGCTGAGGACTAACACCAGTCAGGATGATTAAACAGTGAAAAAGGGAGGTGAGGGTCATTGAGATCTTCATTCAGGGCCGTAAAATGAACACAGCCAGAAAGACAGAAGAGATTTGTGGATATAAATCAATCCTTCGGATCCTCAGCTAAATCCACTTAGGACAGCTGTGGCTCTGGAGGTAGAGCAGGTCTAATGATCCAAGGGTCAGCGGTTCCAATCCACAGCTACGTATTTCTGTCTACATGTCGAAGTGTCCTTGGGCAAGACACTGAAGCGTAAATTGCCTCCAGTGGTTGTGACCACTGGTGTGTGAGTGTGGGAAGTTTTTCCGCTTCACCTCCCAATGAATGGTTGTCATTGTAAAGCGCAAATGTAAATGAAATCCATCATTACAGTGCAAAGTGGAATTGATAAGACATTGTTGGCACATAGATAACACAAGGAACACACAGCTATTACATATTACACAGCTATGTTTACTCCTGTCTCATGCTGAGTTCACCATGAGTAATCCCTGTCCGAACATGGAACTGTGTGTCAGTCAGTCAGTATTCACATTCAGGTATGACGTTTGGAGCTCCGTTTTCGTTACCATCTAAACCCCCTCATTTTTTTTTTACTATTTTGAAAAACCTTTTATTTGGAATAGTTCAACGTGCCAAATACTGACACGTTGTGAGCTGGTAGACTGGCCATTTAAAGGTAGGGTAAGTGATTTGAAATCCATCCTGTAGTTCCAGCCTGGTGCACTAGGGGCGCCAAACAGTAGCTACACTATGTGAACCTGCTGCTCGATCCTGATTGGAGGAGAATTCGCCACCACCTGGGGAACTTTTATTAGCTCCACTGCTAACGTGGGGGAGGGGGAAACTCCATATATGGTCTGCACACCTTATAATAGAGCATTTCAACAGAAAAAAATATTTTTTGGGTGATATTTGACAAAAGTGAAATCACTTCCCCTACCTTTAAACTATTGAAAAATGTTCTTTTTTAATAGTTTAAAAAGGCAAAGAGGTTAAGGGATAATAGAAATAGTACACAACAAGGCTGCTTTTATTTATCTGCAGTTGTGTGTAGGAGGTCTGTTGTTGTTTTTTTCATAATAATATTTTATTAGTTTTCATTATTAATCTTACAGGTATAAATAAAAGCACAATATATTTAACAAAAGAAAAGAAAAAAAGAAAGGGCAATTAGCACATTTATAAATAGATACATAACACATATTTTAAATATATACTGTACATAGAGGTATATTATGTAGAATACTGCACATCAGTAGGTAAGCTATAAGAGTGCAGGTGGGCTCTAATATCCAATCAATCACTTCCTTTATAAATCAGTGTAGAGAGATCTCTGGGCAAATAATCTATAAGATGCCGCCAAATATTCATAAAATTATCTTCTCTGTTTTTTTTTTTTATCTTGGCACTGAGTCTTTCCATGGGGAGAACGCTGTAGATTTCTCTGTACCATTGTGTTACTGATGGAGGTTTTTCAAGAATCCAGTTAAACAAAATACATTTTCTAGCTACACAGAGACGCTGACTAAGAGGAGGTCTGTTGTTGAGCAGAGCGGTCCGTTGTTGGGACATACTGTATATGTGACCGCTCACGTGACCAGAACGCTGGCTTCTGATTGGAGCATCCATTCAAGCCATATCATTAAGGGTTAGGCCAGTTTGCAACATGCAGAAAGCAAGCATGTGTTCTAACCTTTTGTTTTGTCAGTTTGACAAGTTGAAAAGTTTCATCCATGTTCATTCAGTTCTGCATCATGCGACAATAGAAGTGTTTGGATTAGTTCTGTCCCGTGAAAGGAGTTCTTCACCGGTACGGAATGCCTTTCAATGCTGTACAACAGCCTCGAAATATGTGAAAAAATATATATGTGTTTTTTTAAAAGCCACACGGTGGCGCTATAGAAAGTATGTTCTGTGCGTGCCTTGCTGCTCTCCTCTGCCTCCTTTAGTGTTCAGTGCTCTGGGAAACGTTTACCACCTACGTCACTTCTAGGGCAGTGACGTAGGTGGTAAACCGTCTGGAACGGCTCCTCTGGTGTTCCGCTACAGCATGCGCTGAGACACGGACACAGAGGCACGGATGCACAATAGTATAACCATACAGAAGACAAGGTTTAATTTTGGCGAAGTATCCCTTTAATGTTATTATGACTTGTGTTGTTGCTGAATGCTTCTTATTATGTTAAACACAACCCACTGGTTCACAGACGGTGAGAAAGGCTTGGAGCAGGGCTGTGTGACAGGCAGATACAGTCTAGGACAGCAGACATTTTTCACCAAATAAAATGGAGCATAGCTGAATTCCTCTCCTTCAATTATCCACTCAATTTACTACATAACTGAAGTGAACGCTACAGACAGAGTAATACAGGCCTAGACCCTGTGGCGTTCCTACTGACTGAGGATTGAAAAGATGCCTGCTCTGCATTTCATTTCATTTCATTTCATATCACATTCAGTATCTGGTACATGGTTTGAAACTCTGTTGTTTTTGTCACTCCTGACTTATAACTAAAATGACTTCGTCAGCACCTTTTTTTTCCAGGACTAAGACTAAAACTGACAAGCTAAAATATCCTTTTCAGGATGTTGACTAAAAGTAGACTAAAACTATCATTAATAGAAATGACTGAAATGTGACTAAAATGAACACGCTTCTCCTGCCAAAACACAAACTGCACCTTAAATATACTGTGCCTAGTTACTATGCTCTGACTTCACTAAAGTAGTTTAAATATACATGCTTTCATGTCATTTCTTTTACTAACATGGGACTAAAGGTTTTGATTTTCCACAGACTAAAACCTCTGTGAGTTCCTGTCAACTAAAACTAGACTAAAACTATCAAGGATAGAAATGACAACATGTGACTAAGACTAATGAAGCATTTTGACAAGTGACTAAAGTGTGACTAAAATAGATAGGTATTTGTCCAAAAGGCTAAGACTGACTAAATGTTAAAAAATAAAAAAAAAAAAAAATCCTGCCAAAAACAACACTGGTTTGAAAGAACATTTAGGTACTTCTACAAATGGCAGAGTGACATTCATTAACTGTGGTCCTCTCTATACAGTCCAGTTAACTGTGGTCCTCTCCTGTCCTCTCTACAGCCCGGTCAGCAGTCTGACCACCAGCTCAGAGCTCTCAGAGGATCTGGACCACCAGGAGATCCAGTTGGCCCTGCAGGCTGCCAAGATGGCGGCCAGGAACAAGATCCGCTCGCGCTTCCACAGCAGCAGTGACCTCATCCACCGGCTCTTTGTCTGTATATCAGGTAAACAATGACCAGGAAACGTTTCCCTGTTTACTTTGTCTCTCTTTCTGTCTCTGCATCTCACTATGTTATCTTAGCTGGACTGCATTGGTTTATTTGGTTAACAGATTTTAAAATAATTTTAACTACTTTTAAAGCTCTTCATTGTTTTATATATAAACTATAAGTAAGCCTTGTCGTGCCATGAGCCCCATGTAGGTCAGGAGCCTATCTCCTGTTTCTGTAGCGTGAGGCAGCTTGATGTACAAGTACACCCCCTGGACATGATGCTAGTATGACACAGGGTCTTACCCCCAATCCAACCCTTGATGCTGAGTGCCAAGCAGGGAGGCATTGGGTTCCATTTTTTCTTTGGCATGACATGGTTGGTAAATAGTCGGTAGATAGATAACACAGGGATCACCCAGAGCTAATTCTTTCCATTTTTAGAGTCTTTGGTATGCCCCGTCCGGGAATCAAACCCCAACCTCACAGTCTCAGGGCGGACACTCTAACCACAAGGCCACTGAGCTAGTGGTTTCCGGTTTTGCCTCACCTCCTATCCAAGATCTTCTAACCCCCAAGGAAAATAATAGGCCTCTTAGGTCCTCGGATAAATCTTTATTAGAAATCTTGCATCCAGGCTTAAGTTTTTGCTGTAGCTGCACGTACCCTGTGGAATGCCCTATGCTTAGTTATAAAAAAAACTCTAATTCATTCGACATTAGCAGCTTAAAGTAGCACCTTCAAACATTTTTGTACCTTAAATATTTCCCTATTGTTGTTGCCTTTTATTGGGCGTCCGATTATTTTAATTAACTTAGTATTGCTTGTATAATTATGTATTGCTTTTATTATCTTTGCTGATTTTAATTATCTTGTGCCCATTCTACAGCTCTTTGTAACCTTGTTTAGAAAAGGTGCTCTGCAAATAAAAATGTATTTACTTTCTTATTTTCACCCAGGTGTAGCTGATCAGCTGCAGACCAACTACGCCAGTGACCTTCGCAGCATCCTCAAGACGCTGTTTGAAGTCATGGCAACGAAGTGTGAGGACGGAGACGGAGAGAGGCAGAGGAAAGGTAGGAGGACAGATCTGTCACCGCTGTTGTGACTGGACCAGACGTCTCTTATGGATGGTTTGACTGCTGCGCTACAGCGAGACAGGACTTTCATTAGTCAAGTAAAACATCAATAATAACATCGGTTGTCGTTGAAGTTGCAGCAGACACGCAGCATGCATAAAGCTAAAGGTCTGACTCAGAGAGTTTTCTGTTCTCAATGATGAACTGCTGTTGGTTTAGTGGTGACACAGCTGTAGTTAGTTAGTTAGTAGCAGTAGGAGTGTTTCACATCATTTAAATTATAAGCACTTTAATTTGAAATATCTTGGAAATGTGGATTGTTTTGCATACCATCATATTTGGTCATTTAGGGGGGCCCCCCCCCCCCCCATGCCCATGCCTAGATCCACCCCTGCAGAGTGGACTAACATGGGGTCTCTTCTATAACTCCTTCTCTCTCCTGCTGTCCTCCACAGCTCCAGGTCTTCATCGTGCCGTTCTGGAGGACTGTGCTCTGTGTCAGGAGACTGTCTCCTCCTCTGAACTGGCAGCCAAGGCACGGGACGGACACTTTGAAGGTCAGCACATCGACTGTTTACACTTACCGTAATTTCCGGACTATAAGACGCTACTTTTTTTCACATGCTTTTGACCCTGCGGCTTATACAACGGTGTGGCCAATCTATGGATTTTCCAGGTTCCAGGTGGGTTCCGCAGACTAAATGATGGAAAGTTGGTTAACCAGATGTAACTCTTATACAAGGAAAAATCTGTATTTTGCCCCAAATTTAGCTGATGCTGCTTATATTCAGGTGCGGCTTATAATCCGGAAATTACGGTAACTGGCACACATACAGTACAGAGAACATGGTTTGATTAAAATGTCAGAACTTTACTCTATCGCATTCAAATCACCAACCACCAGACACACAGTGACAGTGACATCTGGCTACTACCAGTAAAACGCTCTGCGTGTGAAGCGAATCCAACATACACTCCATTTCACCATGCCAAAATGTGAAGTGTGATGCACAGGTAGACATTTCTGCCTGGCCTCCATATTATATGGCTCCCCGCGTTCGCAGTTAACAGTATACGGTTTTATTTCAATGCTCCTCGTGTTGATATTGGAGACATGCCAACAACTCTTAAACATTTTGGTTCAGTACATTTTTGTACTGAACGCGTTTTGATGTTTTATCTGTTGAAAAATAGCAGATCTACAAGCTCATATCGTGCCACCGAGTGGCGCGATATGAGCTTGTAGTTCTGCTATTTTTGAAAAATTGTGAATACAATACATTATTTCGGAAGCAAACATTTTAACTCAAATCTTTGCTTCTGGGGGATCCCCTAGAACAACATGTTTTTAGATGAGGTTCTGCAGCTAAATAATAGATATTTCTGGGGGTTAAGCATCACTGACACAGAAAGAGATTTTTTCAGAAAAACTAGAATCTCACGCCAGGGACTAGAATTTAGTGTCACAAACTATAATTTAGTGTCATGGACTAGAATCTAGTGTTGGGAACTAGAATCTAGTGTCAGAAACTGGAATCTAACTTCAGAAACTACAATCTACTGAGAGGAACTAGAATCTACCATGGGGGACTAGAATCTAGCATGAGGAACTGGAATCTAGCGTCGGAAAGTAGAATCTAGCACTGTGAACTAAAAACTAGCATCAGAAACTAGAATCTGATCAGGGCAAATGGATAACATGGTAAGACTTTGGTACGACTCTGGACTCCCGCGGTTGGAGAGAGGGGTCCCCAAACAGTTGTAAGTTGATGTGGTGTTGTTCACGTTGAGTGTTTTTGTTGTCTCCAGATCCTCCAGACTGGGTCCCAGATGAAGTCTGTAGCTCCTGTATCACCTGTAAGGCTCCGTTCACCGTCATCCGCCGGAAACACCACTGTAGGAGCTGTGGAAAGGTACTGTAACACTGTACAGTGTAGTAGTAGTGAAACACCACTGTAGGAGCTGTGGAAAGGTACTGAAACACTGTACAGTGTAGTAGTAGTGAAACACCACTGTAGGAGCTGTGGAAAGGTACTGAAACACTGTACAGTGTAGTAGTGAAACACCACTGTAGGAGCTGTGGAAAGGTACTGAAACACTGTACAGTGTAGTAGTGAAACACCACTGTAGGAGCTGTGGAAAGGTACTGAAAAACTGTACAGTGTAGTAGTGAAACACCACTGTAGGAGCTGTGGAAAGGTACTGTAACACTGTACAGTGTAGTAGTGGGACTTTTACAAGTGTGCCAATGCCACCGAGTGGCGCGCTGTGAGCTTGTAGCTCTGGTATTTTTGAAAATCTGTGAAAATGTGATGCAAATCTTTGAATATATTCTTTCAGAAGCAAATATTTTGAACTAAAATTGTTGCTTCTGGGGGATCCCTACAACAACATGTTTTCAGATGGGGGGGGGGCACTCGGTGGCACGATATGAGCTTGTAGATCTGATGTTTTTCAATAGTGTAACATAATGGGTTGAACACCAAAATAGAGCCCTGCGCGGGACTGATTATTCAATCCCGCTCCCGCTAGATTTCTATCCATTCCCTCCCGCTCCCGCAATGATTTTTATTTTGACCGCCCGCGGCAATCGGCTGTCCGCCGCTCCCTCCCGCAACAAAAAAAGAAGCCACTTTTAGTCCCGCCACATCCCGGGAATGTATTACTTAGTCCCGTTAATACCGCAAAATCTCAATTAAGATTGAAAAACACACAGAATGAGGCTGCAGGGCCGCAAGTTAAAAGAGAAAGAAAGACGTTGTCGTTGTCGCTACAGCATTATATCAGCACCATGGGGGAGGAACAGCACCAATTAAGTTTACAAGCATTATTTATCTTTAGCCTAAATATTTCACATTTTGTAATATAATCTGCCTGTCGAGAACATTTAACATGGCTCATAGTAGGTCTAGGCCCTATGTAAAAGCACGATCAGCAAAGACCACACAAACACATAACATAATAATATTTGCCTTTTTGTGATATAGTGCTTTATTGTCAGTTTACACTGAAATTTGTCTTGCGACCCAACAGCCATTGTATGCATTTACACATTAGACATGGTACAACAGGGAACAAGACATACGTAAAGACATGAAGACAAGCAGTGTCCATCTCCTAGGTCACTCTGTGACTACAACTCCTCATTTAACCTCAAAGTCGATTGGTGGACAAAGGACCTTTTTAGTCTGACCTTATTGTATGCTGGGACACGATATCTTCTTCCTGAAGGCAGCAATTTATATTCTCCATACAGAACATGGCTAGTGTTGGAGGTAATATTCCTTGCTAACCTCAGAATGCTGTATCATACATGGATGTATAAAGTCTCTGAAGTGGTTGTCCAACAATCTTTGAACAAATGTTCAGTTGTTGCAGCAGTTGTGATTTTAGGGCTGCAGACAAACATTCATACCAGGTGGTGCTACAGTACTGAAGAACACTCATAATAACAGAAGTGAAAAACAAAAGAAGAATCTGTCTGCTCGCACCAAAGGATCTTAACCGGCGTAGGATCCTTTGGTGCAAGCAGACAGATTCAAGTCAGCGCACGAGCACAGCAGCCAAACAGGCTATGATTATATACTGTAGGTCTATAAGGCAGAACTTTTCAAAATTAATTAATAAATTAATATCAATTAATTAATTTAATTAATTAATCAATATTAATGAAATCAGTTCAGATGAGTTCAATATAAGAGGCAAAATAGCCTACAAATTGGCCAATAAGGCCGATTAGACCAACTTTTAACACAGAATTTAAATGAAGTAGCAGCTTTAAACATTATAGGCTACACATAGTGTATATTGTGCAATGGACGTAAGAGGTAGTTATTAGGCTTTGCCTAAATAAAATATAGCCATCCCAACAGACTAGACTATCAGTGCAATTCTGAAATGCAAGAACATGAAATAAAGTGCAGCAACAAGTAGCCTAGTAAACAATTGACAAACCCACTAATCTTTTTTTTTTTATGTTCTGTTTATTCATTTTTAAGTTGACAATTGCAGACATAACTTGAGAAATACAGAATAAGAAATAATGTGAAACAAGAAAAAGAAAAAGCAAACCAAAAACAAGAACCAGAGCGAGAAAAAAAAAACCCTAACAAACGATAAAAAAAAAGAAAACAAAACAAAAAGAAAAAACCCCATACAACACCTCCAATATATAGAATGTATAAATTAGCATGGTCACAAGCAGCGTCTAGGTAAAATGAGTTGGCTAGTCAGGCACGAGTGTAAGGTGATCAACATGTGACAGAAAAGGTTGCCACACTTTATTAAATTTGGAGATTGAGCCACGTAACGTGTATTTGATTTTTTCCAGTTTTAAGAAGTGTAGTGTATCCGATATCCAGCGGGAATGTGAAGGGGGGTATGTTTTTTTCCAGTGCATAAGAATGACAAACCCACTAATCTAATACCTCTTCAGATTGCTGTTGAGAAACAGAATATTGCAGACGGCCTCCGGGGCCAGGCAGGGTTGTACGTCTTTCCTCCAGAATGCGTCCACGGACACTAAAGGCCCTCTCCGAGGGCGCAGAGGACGCCAGTATGCACAAGATGGATCGTGACAGTTTTGAGAGCGCTGAAAAGCCGGTTTTAATGGCGGGAGTATGCAGGATTTTGCGGGTCCCGCTTATTTTATCCTGACCGCCCTCTCCCTCCCGCAGGCATTTTCATGCTGCCCGCGCCGCAACAATTTGCGTCGGGTCCCGCGGGATCCCGTTCCCCATGCAGGCTTCTACACCAGGGGTTTCAACAGGTGGTCCGGGGACCACCAGTGGTCCCTGAGAGGGTTCCAGGTGGTCCCCAGGCTAAATGATGGAAAGTTGGTTAACCAGATGTAACTCTTGAGAATGTAAAAATGAAGAGTTAAAATATTTATCATCTGAATTAGCGCCACTTGATTAAGAAGTTTACACTGTTTTGTTGGCAAAGCCAACCTGGAATTGTGGGAAAAAAACAAAAGAATTCTTTAGTTTTAGGTCTCTGGGGCTAAAATGTCATCCAATGGTGGTCCGTGGCTCAAATGCTGAATAAATGGTGGTCCCTGGAGTCAAAAAGGTTGAAAACCCCTGCTGTACACCAAAACGTGTTCTGTACATAAAGGGCTAAAGGGGAATTCCACCCATATTCATATATTTTTTTTTTTCCGAGAGTGAAAGGTACAGACTGTCCTCCAACACCTCCATGACTGAAGTCAGATAGAAATTGTATTGATCCTCTGTTGCAGTGGTTTTCACCCTTTTACACACCACTATTTATTCAGCATTTGAGCCACAGAGGACCACCATTTGAGGACATTTTAGCCACACAGACCCCAAAACTAAAGATTTATTTTGCTTTCATCCACAATTCCAGCCTGGATTTGGGAATCAAAACAGTCAAATTAACATACAGATCCAAATGACCATTAATCTTCTAGTTGTGTAGACTTGGGCTAATTAAGATGATGACTATTTTAACTCTTGAGAGTGTGAAAATGAAACCAAATGGACCCGCAAGGGTCCATTTGGTTTCATTTTTACACTCTCAAGAGTTACATCTGGTTAACCAACTTTCCATCATTTAGCCTGGGGACCACCTGGAACCTTCTCAGGGACCACTGGTGGTCCCCGGACCACCTGTTGAAAACCCCTGCTCTATTGCAGTGGTTTTCAACCTTTTACACACCACCATTTATTCAGAATTTGAGCCACAGAGGACCATCATTTGAGGACATTTTAGCCCCACAGACCCCAAAACTAAAGATTTATTTAGTTTTTGTCCACAATTCCAGGCTGGATTTGGGGAAACAAAACAGTCAAACATACAGAAATGACCATTAATCTGCTACATTCTCTAGGTGTGTAGAGAGCAGTGTTGTTTTTGTCGACTAAGACTAAGACTAAAGACTAAGTCGACTAAGGTTTTTGATATTTAGTCGACTAAGACTAGACTAACAAAAATTAAATTCAAAAGACTAATTGGGACTAAAAGATGTGTGTTTTCAAAAGACTAAGACTAAGACGAAGACTAAATCATAACCTAAGACTAATGGAAATAGGAAACATTTTTAACTTCTTTTTTTCGTTCTTTTTAAGTATGTGAACATATCTGCAGTATAGTTTGCATACGTTTTCAGGAAAGGAACTTATTACTAATGCAGTCATTTTATACAAAGAAATAAAACAAGACATCTTTCATACTAAAAACTATAAATCTGTATAACTATAAACCTACAATGCATGTGTATGTAAGACTAAACTACGTACTAAGACTGAAAGACTAAGACTAAAAAAGACTAAGACTAAATAGAGACTAAGACTAAATCAATGTTGAAATTTCGTCAACTAGACTAAGACTAAAAAATGAATTTCAGAAGACTACATGGGACTAAAAGACTAAATGTGTGTTACTCAAAAGACTAAGACTAAGACTAAATCAAAATATTCTCAAACAAACAACACTGGTAGAGAGAGTGATATTTTAACTCTTGAGAGCGTAAAAATAAAATTTCATTTTTAGTTAGAACATGTCTAAAATATATCTTATAAGGTGATAGGTTAAGAAGTGCAATCCCATAACTTGTTTAATCATTTAAATAATCGGCCCCTTTAATCACTATTAGAAATTAAAGCAACACAATTGATTTACTTTTTCATGTTACTATAAAAGCAATGTATTTTCGGTTTTCATTCATCTTTACATTTTTTTTTATTAAGAGACAATTATTTTTGAGGGAAATCTACTTCTTTGCTCTTCGTCCTTGTAAACCAGTGCCTGCATGGCTGAGGGAAGTAGGGGTGCTGGGGGGGCTTGAGCACCCCCTTTTTTCAGACACAGCCCCCCTTGGACAGGAGGAGGAAAATACTAGTGATTTTAATCAAAACAGATTCCTGTTAATAGGCCTTATACATATGTTCTATTGTTGTATCAGAGGCTAAGGTACCTGTGTCAGTTAGCTCATGCATGTGGAGAGGGAAGATAAAAGCCACTTTTCAGTGTGTAAATGCATGAAAATGTGCATGCACAATGTGCATTCACACACATTTTGCGTGTGTGCGCATCTTGCAGCACCCCATAGTGAACGTCCAGCACCCCCTACTGCAGGGGTGAAAGTGGTTTGAAGTTTTTGCCGGGTCTATAGGAAACAGCATCGTGCGATGTGTTCAGGCTGCGCCGCAAAGCGGCGCGGCCGAAATTTTTTTTTGGAGGTTCAAACTCCACAGTGTCCCTAAAATGCATAGGAAAATGCCTTTTTGTGGCACAGTAACCTAACCTAACCTAACCTGGAACATAATATAAAACACAGCAGGTCTGCCTTACACCTGCATTAGGCTCCCTATACTCCATTTCAGCATGATTAAACTGTTTTGTATTTGAGGCATTAGGCTACACAAGAACACAACCCCCATAATATGCCCTAAAATGAAACCATTTTACTGCTCTCAAGAGTCTTAAGAGTCAAACATCTGAATTATGTAATTTTCAAGAGTCCACACAATTAGAATCTTAAAGGGGAATTCCACTCATTTTTCAATATTTTACTGTCATTAATATACCTTAGTGGTCATGATAAAGTTCCCCCATTCTGTGTTTCCTAGAAATGGAGGTCTGAAAAAAAACATTACCATGGTGAAATACAGCTTGACATCATCAAGATATGTTTCACCATGTTAATGAGTTTCCTTTTTTTCTGAGAGTGTACACATGGTCCATTTGAAAACGATCTAAAATTGTTTGAGAAAGAATAACACCAGTAGCCGGGCTGTTGCCCGAGTCCACATCATTTCTTTCTATGTCAGCTTCAGGACTTGTCCCTATTTGCTGTTGCTATTCTAAATAGAAGTCTATGTAGAAGAGCCTCCATTGGACTGACCCCATGAAGTGAACGGAGTTTGCATAACTCTATCTATACTGTATAGATGGCGTAACTCTGTCGATACTCTGTCTCTGTGGCTCTGGCTGTGCGAACCGACAAGAGGAGACTTCTCTTCGTGCGGTGACAGGTTATTTAACCTAATATTTTATTAGACCCTGCGGGACCCTGCGTGAAATCTTTTCCCGGGTCCCAGACCTGGGCGGACCCCCTTCACTTTCACCCCTGCCCTACTGTCAATATCTTCCCGGGGCCATGAGTGCCTGTGTGTTGAACACAGTCCAGCAGTTCTGGACTTTGACTAGTACCAGTTTAGTTTATTTTGTCCAGCTGTGTGTTTGAGTGTGACGTCCCTGCAGTAAGAAGGGTGACTAAAGGCTATGTTGACGTAGCCTGGCTAACGCCAGACCCAATCAGCTGTTGGCAAAAAAAAACTGCCTGTCAGCTGATTGGTCTGGAATAGCTCAATTGTACAACCATTTTCTACTCCAAAAATTTGGGGGTTGCCAATCGCTATGTAAACACACAGTACAGACTAGAGTTCTCAACGGGCCTGAAAATTAAGGCCCGGCCCTAACTGGGCCCTAACTGATCAGGCCCAAAGCCCGGCCAGACCAATTATCATAGTTTTTAGGCCTGACCCGGTCCTACAATGTCGGGTCGGGCCTGGTTGGGTTTGGGTAGAATTTGAGCACTCTAGTACAGTAGAGTATGCAAACATATTTGAATACTGAGTTCTGATTGGTCACCCCAATTTTCTGAAGTGGGAAATCGGTATACAATAAAGCTATATATATATTTTTTTGCTGATTCAATCTGGCTTTTAGCCAGGATAACATTGACATCCTACAGATTGTGAACCAGATGATGAATCATTACATAATAACCGGTACATGGTGTCATGGTGACATGGCCTCTTGTTTTTCCTGTCGTTTCTTTCAGATCTTCTGCTCGCGCTGCTCGTCCCACTCCGCCCCTCTCCCCCGCTACGGCCAGGTCAAACCGGTCCGGGTGTGTACACACTGCTACATGTTCCACGTCACGCCCTTCTACAGCGACAAGACTGGCATCTGACCGTCCCCAACCAAGATACTGTACCAATAACTACCCAAAAGCACACAAATAAACAAGGCCTCCTACGCGAGCTCATATGCATCGGATCGGAACGATCCAAGGCAGGTGTACAGAAAGCAACCTTAAAACCTTTATGTACTGAACGCGTTTTGGTGTTCAACGCATTATGTTACACTTTAGCTATTAAAAAAATATCAGATCTACAAGCTCACAGCGAGCTCGTATCTCTGATATTTTTGAAAAATTGCGAAAATGTGATGCAAATCTTTGAATATATATTCTATCGGAAGCAAATATTTTGAACTAAAATCGTTGCTTCTGGGGGATCCCTACAACAACATGTTTTCAGATGGGGGTCCTCCGCAGCCAAATATACATAATTCTTGTGGTCCTTGGCATGAAATATGTTGAGCATCACTGACACAGGAACATAGATTTTTCAGAGAAACTAGAATCTGTCAGAATCTAGCATCAGAAACTAGAAACTAGGCAGAAACTAGAACCTAGTGCCAGAAACTACAATCAGGTGTCAAATAGAATAGATTCTTGGATTTGCACATCATTTTCACATTTTTAAAAAAAAAATATCAGAGCCACAAGCTCATATCGCGCCACTCGGTGGCGCGATATGAGCTTGTAGCTCTGATATTTTTCAATAGCTTAAGTGTAACATGATGCTTTGGACACCAAAAGGCGTTCAGTACAGAAAGCAACCTTAAACCCTACTAATATTCCTTCTACTGCTGGGTTTGGCCTTAATGCTCGTCCTCATTGTCCCCTAAACTACTACTGAGTCCAGGCTTCACTGTAATGGATGGAAGACTAAATAAATGCTGATGTGCGAGGCAGGGCCATAGATTTATAAATATAGAGAGCGGACTGGAGCGGTTTGGACACCAACATTTGGTGTCCAAATGCGGATGCATTTCCTCCATGAACGCGCCCGAAGCAAGGGATCATGGGAAGGGAAAGGATTCATGAACGAGCGCCGTCGAGAACGAGCAAAGGGGAAAAAAAACTAAACAGCATCAAAAAACAAGCTTGTGGGTTTGCTGTGAGCTTATTATCTGTCATATAATACATCCTTTATGTTTTGAGAGGTAGTATATAACGTGAGGACCGCTGGTTCATCTTATTATCTGTCATATAATACATCCTTTATGTTTTGAGAGGTAGTATATGACGTGAGGACCGCTGGTTCATCTTATTATCTGTCATATAATACATCCGTTATGTTTTGAGAGGTAGTATATGACGTGAGGACCGCTGGTTCATCCAGAAAACAACTTAAACAAAGCAAACCAGCGTGCGTGCTCTCGGGGCGTTCGTACATGAATTCCACCCGCCTGCAGTACCAAACTTGACCACCAGTGCAGAGAGCTTCAAGCCTGGAGGCGCTGTCGGCCGATGTGGGCAGGGCAGGCACACAGACGCACCATTTGTTCTGATTCAGAGATGTTGCTGCTTAAAAGGGAACCGATATTACACACAGTCTGGGCTTCCATTTTCGTCACCACTAAACCCCTTATCCCTTAACTTCTTTGCCTTTCTTAAACTATTAAAAAAAAAACATTTTCAATAGTTTAAATGGCCAGTCTACAAGCTCACAATGTGTCAATAGATTGGCACGTTGAACTATTCCAAAAAGTTTTTAGGATAAGGGGTTTAGATGATGGAGCTCTCTCTCTCTCTCTCTCTCTCTCTCTCTCTCTCTCTCTCTCTCTCTCTCTCTCTCTCTCACACACACACTCACACACACACACACACACACACACAAACACACACACACACACACACACACAAAGGCCTGCCTGCCTCCTGCCTACAGAAGACGTACATTTGTAGATAAGAAAAAGAAGTACCAGGCAATGAAAGAAGGATGTTAAAGTGACACATTGCAGCAGCACAACGCAGAGTGAGAGAGCAGTGAGGCCATCCATGGATCATTTGTTTTGTTTCTACTCTCTGAGTAAACAAAAGGCCTTGTGACATGTTATTTTTCTTTGCTTCCTTCCCACATCTGTGCCAGAGTTCTTCACAGGGCTCTGATTACTCAAAAAGAATGTAAGTCACGATAGCCATGTAAATAGGGATCATTTTGTCTACAGATAACTACTTAACTACCCTCTGTCATTGCATATCTGTGGTTGCCATACAGTATGTACTGTATGTATGGGAAGTGGAAAGTAACTGTCATCAGTCTCAGCAAAGCAAAAAAAAAAGATTACAAAAACAAGCAAAAACATCCCATATAGCTTTCATATCGCAATGACTTGTTTACGCTCTTTAAGGCAATGAATGTGTAATAATACTGTATAATTTGATGAAATGAGGTCTTGATTCTAAGAGGATTGTCGAAAAAAAAAAAGCCTTTTAATAATAATAATAATAATAATATGGGCTGTGCCCATTGTTGCACCATTACATGGCATGTTTTCTATAGTTCTGTTTCGGTGTGAGAGACTCCGTTACTTCTCACTGTCAGCAGGTCTGGGGGGACAGTGACACCTAGTGGACACTTTGCGTCCTGCAGCGCACAGACTGCAGCGCAGGGCCGGATTTAGACAGCCCTACTAGGTTAGGGTGGGCTGAAAGAATGGCAACTCCAAAGTTTTTCATATGAAGCAGTGGTTTTCAACCTTTTCGACACCAGGGCCCACTGTTTATTCGGCATTTGAGCCACGGAGGACCACCATTTGAGGACATCATATCCCCGCAGACCCCTAAACTTAAGATTTATTTTTGCTTTTCTACACAATACTATGTATGGCTGGATTTAGGAAGCAAAACATACAGATCAAACCATTCTCTAGTTGTGTAGACTTGGGCTAATTCAGATGACGAATATTTTAACTCTTGAGAGTGTAAACATGAAACCAAATGGACCCGCAAGGGTCATGTTTACACTCTCAAGAGTTACATCTGGTTAACCAACTTTACACCATTTAACTAGAACCCTCTCAAGGACCACTGGTGGTCCTCAGACCACTGGTTGAAAACCACTGATCGACTATTACCTTCCATTGAGTGGGCAGGATGCATGTTTGGGTGGGCTGTGCCCACCCCTGCCCCCCTCTAGATCCGACCCTGCACTAATATTCTGCTTTGAACCGAGGCCTTCCTCAGGTACAGGCCTGCTCTGTTGTTTTCTCCTATTTGTTGTTCCTGTCCTGATTGTGCAATACAGAGAGACTACTAATTACAACAGTCCCACACATTTTTAGTAGAGGCAAACCGGCTATTTATACAGCAGTTAGATATCTAATAGATCAGTTGTTTTTTCAACCTTTTTGATACCAGGGCCAACTATTTATTCAGATATACATGAGATTTTAGCCCCCAAAGACCCAAAACTAAAGATTTCTTTTGGTTTTGTCTACAATTCCAGGATATATTAATTATGCTGTGCTAATATAGATGATGAATATTATAAGTTATAACTCTTGAGAGTACAAACATGAAACCAAATGGAAACCAAACCCAACCCGCAAGGGTCCATTTGGTTTCATGTTTACTCTCTCAAGAGTTACATCTGGCTAACCAACTTTTCATCTTGTTAACCAACGTAGCTGGGGACCACTTGGAACTGTCTCAGGGACCACTGGTGGTCCTCGGACCACTGGTTTAAAACTACTGCTATAGAACAGGGGGGTTTTCAACAGGTGGTCCAGGAGAGGATTCCAGGTGGTCCCCAGGCTAAATGATGGAAAGCTGGTTAACCAGATGCAACTCTTTGAGAGTAAACTGGGATAATTCACATGATTATTTTAACTCTTTGAGAGTAAACATGAAACCAAATGGACCCTTGCGGGTCCATTTGGTTTCATGTTTACACTCTCAAGAGTTAAAATAATCATGTGAATTATCCCAAGTCTACACAACTAGAGAATGTAGAAGATTAATGATCATTTTGATCTGTATGTTTGACAATTTTGTTTTCTTCGAAATCCAGCCAGGAATTGTGAACAAAAGCAAAATAAATCTTTAGTCTTGGGTTCTGTGGGGCTAAAATGTCGTCAAATGGTGGTACGCGGCTCAAACTCTGAATAAATACTGGGCCCTGGTATCAAAAAGGTTGAGAACCATTGCGATAGACTGATAGACTATTTCTTAGGCAAAAACCTGTGCAGAATCTGCAGATGTCACATGTTTTACTGTCTGCCTGGAACAGACTGTCAGTGCTCTGATGTGCTGATAGTGTGTGTTAATTTGCACCTACTGTAACTGTCTAACATTGTTAACTCTGCTTCCAAGGTAAGGAACAATTTATACAATAATCTTCCAACTCTACTCCAGACATGTGTTCATGTATGTTATGGTTGACAGTATGTCCGTTACCCTACGTTTTAACGGTGGGGGATGATAAAGCGTCGTCGCCCGAAGTGGGTGGGCAACGTCGGTCGGAAAGATAAAAATTGGTGAGCTTTTCGCCCGAATCGGCCGACGTTTGGCCAGGGATAACCAATCAGAGACAAGTGCTGATTTTTTTTGCCCTCAACCCCAAAACATTTGGCACAGTTTGGTTCCTAGTTCCGTCCCACTTCCTCCTCCACCATACTATTTTTTCAGTGCACCACAGCACCGTCGTTTACGGTACTCATATTGCATGCCATTGTAAGCAAGAATTTGCGGTAATGACCGTCGCCGTCGCTCATATCGGGCGACGTTTTTTTATCTACCACCTACCGTTAAAACGTAGGGTTACCGTTATACTCTGATGTAAAGGTAAATCTCAGGC
>CM076980.1:4460070-4467570 GCA_039105355.1 Benthosema pterotum
TGACTTGGAGATCATGGACTGGATTCCCTTTTTTGTTTGGTTTTGTTTGTTTGTGTTTTGCTGGACTGGCTATTGGTGAGATTTTGTATTGCTGCTGTGATGTGCTGATTATTATTCTTTTTTTTTATTTCATTTTTTATAAGAAAAAGAAATAAACACTTGAATTACAAAAAAGAAAACCCCTGCTCTATGGAGACCCACCAACCAACCCAAGGCTCCATAGAGCTGCTGCTGTGGCCGATACTCCCCACTGGGTGGCAGCACCTGCAAACAGCTTGACACGCTGAGAAACAAATCACAGTAGTAGACCAGTAGAGCTTTTTGATACCAGGGACCACTATTTATTCAGCATTTTAGCCACGGACCACCTTTGATGTTGAGTTTAAAGTAAACTCTCGGACCCAAAAGCAAGGAAAGGAGGTTTTTGTGTACAATTTAGGAGTGGTAACTGGCAAAACATTTGTCAAAATAACAATTCTTCTACCTTTTCTAATTGTGTAGAATCTTGGAAATTAACTAATTTAGATTTAACTCTTAAGAGAGTAAAATGAAACCAAAATTTGGTTTCATTTTGGAACTGTGAGGGTTAATTTGGTTTCATTTTAAAACTCTTAAAAGTTACAGATCTATAAGGGACGATTTGGTTGCCAACTGTCCACCATTTAGCCTGGGGACCACCTGGAACCCTCTCAGTGACCACCGGTGGTCCCCGAACCACTGTAGTAGACTAATAGTATTCATATATGTGTCCAGTCTGCCAGCTGATTGGTCAAAAGTTGAGGGTTGGGATGGAAGTAGCGTTCTGTAGGCAAATATTAGACTTCCGGTCTGCGAGTTAGCAAATATAAGAGTTCCGGTTGATTTCAAAGTAAAAGTCATGATGTATATGTTCTAAAAGACATTGGCAGATAAGATAAAACACGATCTATTTGCATATTAAATATGCTTCCTCTATAGTTTAAAATTTAAACTATAGATGAAGCATTTAAACAATGCTTCAGCTCAGCTTAGCTGAGGGTATGGTCAGCTTTTCTTCTGTATATCACACTAGTGACTAGTCGAAACATAGAAGGGATTTTTTTTCAGCCTCTAGTTTAGTCGGACAAATGTCCAAAAAGTCGGACAGTTGTCCAAAAATAGCATTTATTCATTGAGATTTAACATTTTTACGTTATTTATGTATTTTTTATAATGTTTTTTTTACGTCATTATGAACATAATGGGCCCGATTTTGGTTACATTAGCCCTTATGCGTAATTAACGCACATAGCATTGGGGAAGAGGCGTTCCCCCACTAAAGTCGCTAATTTCGTACCATGCCATCTCCCTTAAATACCTCCTTTACCCGTTAAATTATGCATAGGTGTGGTTTGGGCGTTTTTAGCTTTCATCCAATCCGTGTTGGTCTTGCCATTCCCTTTAATTCATCCCTTATCTATTTCCCTTATCCCTACTGCTATGTCTGACCCTCCGAAGCACGCAGCAGGGCTTAGGACACACACATGCATGAGTAGCCTATTCTCAAAGATTATGCTCTCATTTTGAAACAATTATAGCTCAGTCAATTCTCAATCATTTCTTACCATTCAACATGTTATGTTGAAAAAACATGTTCCATGTTTTTTTTGCTGTATGTGGCGTGCATTTATCCCAAGTCTGCGAAATGTTATAAAGTAAATTGCAAAAAACTCTGGAATTCGCGGCAAAAAAACGTTTTTTTTGATCATTGATTTCTCGGTCAATTCTGGACCATTTTTTACATTTCAAAATGCAGCATGATGGGAAAAAGCTCCTCTTTCAGATGCTGTATAGAATATGTGGGTAGGTCTTCTCTACGATGCGGGACCGAGCAAACTGCAACTGTCGGGGATTAGGCGGAAACGGTCCGCCTAATCCCCGACAGTTATAGTTTGCCCGATCCCGCATCGTAGAGAAGACCTACCCACATATTCTATACAGCATCTGAGAGAGAAGGTCTTTCCCGTCACGCTGCACCTTGAAATGTAAAAAATGGTCCAGAATTGACCGAGAAATCAATGATCAAAAAAACATTTTCTTTATCGCGAATTGCCGACTTTTTTGCAATTTACAGCATTGCGTCACAAGTTAATGAATGTATTTAATTATATTATATACTGTACATTACCTAAACACAAGGAAGTGACCGACAGCAGGCAATCTACAGCTGTTCATAGGACAATCCAGCATAAATAAGGAGATGAATTGAACTGGCGCCTTTCCACGTGGAGTTGTGGACATCTCCAAAGGCGCACAGACGCGCATCGTGCGCACGTGGCTCTGCCTTCGCGGATCGGTTAAGGGGTGGTCTGATGTGGCGTTATCTAGTTCCCTAATCTATTTGACGAAATTAGCAACTTAAGGGACTGCGCAACAAACACGCCCATGACCACACCTCCAGCCACGAATAACGGTGTCGGCATAAAGAATAGTGGCTAAGGGAAGAGAAAAGGTAACCAAAATAGCAATAAGGGAATTCGCTGCGGGTATCGGGTAACGTTAGGGACAACGGGGGAATGAAAATCGGGCCCAATGTGTGTGTTATAGCGTTATTTGAATGCTCAAATAGGCCTAGATCGTTTTTCAATACTAAAAATGATACTCTTATTTTGAAGAGATTTGCACCACGAGCCTTATATTTGCTGACGGAACGCTGTTTGGTTGGGATGGACGAGTCGCTCTCCAGTCTAGCTCCGTTCTATGAACAAATTTTAGACTTCCTGTTTGCGAGTGAGCAAATATAAGAGTTCCGGTCGATTTCAAAGTAAAATGCGTGACCGGTGCGTCACTTAATGTGGTCCCCGGACACTAAGGTTCCTATCTACTTCTATGGTTCCTATGCCTACCCCCACAACATTGTTACCAATCTAAGATGCAATGATTCCCCTTAATCAGAGTAAAAGGCGCGATGTATGTGTTATAAACGACACTTAAAAAGAGAGGCGCCTAGTTTTACTAGAAAACTCATATGTGGTCAAAAATGTTTTCCCGATTTAAAATGGCAAATGATATTAATTTAATAATAGTCTCTAGTAGTGTTAATTCCTCTCCTGTGCTCCCCTCTTAAACCAAAGAGGGCGCTGTTTCTCGTTGCTAAACTATATCTTATTTATAGGCAATTATTATAGTGATTTGTATAGATATTAGATACTGGTGTTGGTATTCAATACAATCTTATGTCACAACAACATTCTTTGTATGTGGCTAAATAACATGCAAATACAAAATATACAACACAATGGCATAGAAATTCATAGAATTGATTTGAATAATAAGGGTAGGGATGTGGTAGTGTTTTTTGGCATGCCATTGACACATGTGTGAAACATTAATGGCTCTACTAAATGTGTTGGGGAGTGCTTAAAATGTAAAAATGAGTGTGATTCTTCGTGACTGAATAAGTAAGAAATAGCCATTAGGTCATAAAACAATCTTTATTTTTCCCTATCATGTCAGAACAAAGTTGCAGTACACACTGCTACAAAACACTGCTACAAAACTGATAACAGCTTGGAAATTACAGTACAATTTAAGTACAACTACATCAAATCTGAAAAAGCTGATTGGATACACTAGTTAAGCATACATAGTGCGCTCCGAGGTCAAAAAGCACACCATTTTTGGAGGTTTGTCCGACAAAACTTGAGGCAAAAAAAAAATCCCTGCTATGTTCCGACTAGTGTGACATATCCAGACGTTCAGGGAGATCCCCTCTACAACGCCATACCCTCAGCTAAGAAGCACAGGTGTAAAATAAAAAATGGCGGGGCATATAGTGCGCTCCGAGGTCAAAAAGCACGCCATTTTTGGAGGTTTGTCCGACAAAACTTGAGGCTAAAAAAAAATCCCTGCTATGTTCCGACTAGTGTGACATATCCAGGCGTTCAGGGAGATCCCCTCTACAACGCCATACCCTCAGCTAAGAAGCACAGGTGTAAAATAAAAAATGGCGGGGCATATAGTGCGCTCCGAGGTCAAAAAGCACGCCATTTTTGGAGGTTTGTCCGACAAAACTTGAGGCTAAAAAAAAAACCCTGCTATGTTCCGACTAGTGTGACATATCCAGGCGTTCAGGGAGATCCCCTCTACAACGCCATACCCTCAGCTAAGAAGCACAGGTGTAAAATAAAAAATGGCGGGGCATATAGTGCGCTCCGAGGTCAAAAAGCACGCCATTTTTGGAGGTTTGTAAGCCGTGTGTGACATTTTTGGAAAGCAGTTGTCTGTTTTAGGAATGTTAGTAGTGGTAATGGTATAGCTTCACACATAATGTGATTATCTTCTATTATTTCTATGTTATCTATTATTTCTACATTTCCCGTAAAGATACATGTACCCATGTACTTGTGACTCTCGCATCGCATTTGCCGTTGTTAAGAATTGTATCATCATGTCATTTGCTTTAATTACACCATCATCATGAATCAAGTTTGCCCAAAAGTGGCCAGCTTTGGCCATAACACCTGTATGACAAATGATTGAAGACAACTTAAACTTAATTTTAGGGCCATCACAAATGGGAATTTCGATTAAATTAGATGGTTCCACAGGCATATGGCGCACTGTCCCATGGATAGTAGCACGCCCCACTGCAAGAGTAATGATGTCAGGAGAATCAATCCAAGACATTTGTCGCTTCATAGCAGAACCACATGTACATGTCTGTTGACCTTCACCTTCCATGACTGAGTGTTTGAAAAGAGAGTCAAGGACTCAGTTGACTGGGGCAGTGGTAATGCAAGAATATTATACATAGAGAAATTGCTTTCAACTGTCCGGCCATATGCCTGTGGAACCATCTAATTTCATCGAAATTCCCATTTGTGATGGCCCTAAAATTAAGTTTAAGTTGTCTTCAATCATTTGTCATACAGGTGTTATGGCCAAAGCTGGCCACTTTTGGGCAAACTTGATTCATGATGATGGTGTAATTAAAGCAAATGACATGATGATACAATTCTTAACAACGGCAAATGCGATGCGAGAGTCACAAGTACATGGGTACATGTATCTTTATGGGAAATGTAGTGATGATAACATAGAAATAATAGAAGATAATCACATTATGTGTGAAGCTATACCATTACCACTACTAACATTCCTAAAACAGACAACTGCTTTCCAAAAATGTCACACACGGCTTACAAACCTCCAAAAATGGCGTGCTTTTTGACCTCGGAGCGCACTATATGCCCCGCCATTTTTTATTTTACACCTGTGCTTCTTAGCTGAGGGTATGGCGTTGTAGAGGGGATCTCCCTGAACGCCTGGATATGTCACACTAGTCGGAACATAGCAGGGATTTTTTTTTTAGCCTCAAGTTTTGTCGGACAAACCTCCAAAAATGGCGTGCTTTTTGACCTCGGAGCGCACTATATGCCCCGCCATTTTTTATTTTACACCTGTGCTTCTTAGCTGAGGGTATGGCGTTGTAGAGGGGATCTCCCTGAACGCCTGGATATGTCACACTAGTCGGAACATAGCAGGGATTTTTTTTAGCCTCAAGTTTTGTCGGACAAACCTCCAAAAAATAGGACAAATGTCCAAAAATAGCATTTATTCATTGAGATTTAACATGTTTACGTTATTTATGTAATTTATATAATGATTTTATGTTATTATGAACATAATGTGTATGTTATAGCATTATTTAAATGTTCAAATAGATCATTTTTCAATAAATTAGATTGTTTTTCAATACTAAAAAGTGTAAAATGTCCAAAAATAGCATTTATTCATTGAGATTTCACATTTTTTACGTTATTTATGTATTTATATAATGTTTTTATGTTATCCTGAACATAATGTGTATGTTACAGCATTATTTAAATGCTCAAATAGATCGTTTTTCAATAAAATAAAAACTAAAATGGGTACTCTTATTTTGAAGAGATTTGCACCACGGCCTTATATTTGCTCACGTTAAATTTGTTCACAGAACGCTGGTCTCACAGTCTGCAGTCTGCAGTCTGCAGTCTGCAGCGGGTCTACTGTAAAAGTCACTGCAGGGTGAAGTCACTCACACTGTGGACTGACTTCACTTCACTTCACGCCGCTCAGATCAACACTTTCTACTCCGATTTAAGGACCGGATTTAGCGGGACGGACACACGCACGTACGCACGCGATGTGTGTCTTGTACGTTTTCGGATGGAAATAGTTTTGACGTTTTCTGCAGAATTCCGTTATTTCTTCTTTCACCGAGAGAACAGACTAGAGCTCTGCGCGTCTCGCTGTCTACTGTTATTTCTGCCTCTGACTCTCAACTCACTGTCTGTCAGTTGTAATTCATGGACTTTCTGCGGATTTCACACAAACACACTCCTGCCCTGAGGTTGATATGGTGATTGATGCGTCATTAAAGAACCAGGTATGTTGTTAGAACGTTGTTGTTTTAAATTTAAACCCTTGCAGTTCAAACCTATTCCAGTTATTTGCGTGACTGACTACTCCGACTCGGAGTTCGTGTAACTACGGACTGTAAGCAAACTGTAAAGCCTTTTGGCATTTCTGTCGAATAAACAAGATTAACTGTTTGGGCTTTTTTCCAGTGATTTAGCTAAATAAACAGTGTTGTCCTGTGATAGCCTACAAACTGAATAAACCGTCTACCAGTGTCACTAATAGCCCGCATTTTCCACTTAATTTGTTGTTGTATGACTTATGGCTAATGTAAATGGATGTAATGCAAGTTAGTATGAACAATGTGACCATAAGAAAGCCAACAGTGCTGTTAAAATGCTGCTACATGTATCTACAGCAGGGGTTTTCAACAGGTGGTCCGGGGACCACCAGTGGTCCTTGAGAAGGTTCCACGTGGTCCCCAGGCTAAATGATGGAAAGTTGGTTAACCAGATGTAACTCTTGAGAATGTAAAAATGAAACCAAATGGACCCTTGCGGGTCCATTTGGTTTCATTTTTACACTCCCAAGAGTTAAAATATTCATCATCTGAATTAGGACCACTTAATTAAGAAGTTTACACTGTTTTGTTGGCAAAATACAGCCTGGAATTGTGGACAGAATCAAAATAATTCTTTAATTTTAGGTCTTTGGTGTGAAAATGTAATCAAATGTTGGTCCGTGGCTCAAATGCTGAATAAATGGTGGTCCCTGGAGTCAAAAAGGTTGAAAACCCCTGATCTACAGTGACGTGTGTGATTGTTTCAGAGAACATGAAGATGCATCTGGCCAGGATGGGAGTCCTGAAGGTTGTGCTGCTCATCTTTGAAGCTGTTCTACTCACTGACTGTGCAAGAGGTGAGTACATCACTGTCTGTCTGTCTGTCTGTCTGTCTGTCTGTCTGTCTGTCTGTCTGTCTGTCTGTCTGTCTGTCTGTCTGTCTTTCTTTCTTTCTTTCTTTCTTTCTTTCTTTCTTTCTTTCTTTCTTTCTTTACTATAATTGCTATGCATATGGGCATATGGTTTTGCCCAGCCTATCTGTATAGGCCTACTGTGTTATTGGCATTTGATAGCGTTTG
>CM076980.1:4472570-4474144 GCA_039105355.1 Benthosema pterotum
TTGTAATTTCTGCTTAAATTGTAAACTCTTACTATTGTAAGTCGCTCTGGATTAAGTTGTAAACCTGTTGTGCAAAATGGCCGTGACGTTTATAAAACTGCCGCGACGGCTGCCGTGGTCGAGGATTGCTCTGGCCTCTCCTGTAGAAAGAAGCAGTACAGTATACAGTATACTGTATACTGTACAGTACAGTGTGTTTTTCATATTTCCTCTCTGGAAGTGATTGCAGATAAACAGCTGAAACACAGACAGATACATAGTTGGCTGACAGCCTGTGTGAGATGTCTGGAGTGATGTCTACATTAGAACAAGTCTGTATTATATACGGCCAATGTTTTGACAGGAAGTGATGATGATGCAGCGCACGGCGCGTCTTGTGTTTATGATCCAGTGTTGTAGCAGCTCTGCGTCGAAGTGCTTTTCTTTTCTTTCTGAAATACAGTCTCTGGTTGTGATGGGAGACATGTGCTTTCCTTCGAGGAGGAGAGGAGGAACGCTGAAACAGCCAGTAAAACTGTCCCCCGTAAAATTTAACAGCGTATGATGACATCTTAGACAAATGCAAATTAAATTCTACAAGATGATGATGTGGCCGTTCTGCCGTTTGTCTGTGAAACAGTAGAGAGAGAACTGTCGGTTTTTACAGCTTGTATCAGATAAACTCGACAAAATGTTCTTCTGTTGACAATAAGTTAGAGCGGTGGTTTTTCAACCAGTGGTCCAGGGGCCACTATTGATCCTTGAGAGGGTTCTTTGGGGTCCCCAGCTAAATGATGGAAAATGATGGAACGTTGGTTCGCCAGGTGTAACTTCTTTGAGACCTGAAATGAAACTAGAAAATGTAGAAGATTTGGGGAAGATTTCCCAAATCCAGCCTGGAATTGTGGACAAAAACAAAATAAGTCTTTAGTTTGGGGTCTGTGGGGCTAAAATGTCACCAGATTGTGGTCTGTGGCTCAAATTCTGATTAAATAGTCAGCCCTGGTATCAAAAAGGTTGAAAACCACTGCGTTAGAGTGAATTAACATTTTTGTCCACACGATGAAGCCGCACCCATACCATTTTCAGTTACAGGACTTATTAGTCAAGTAAAGCATCAATAATAACATCAGTTGTTGTTGAAGTTGCAACAGACACGCAGCATGCATAAAGCTAAAGGTCTGACTCAGAGAGTTTTCTGTTTTCAATGATGAAATGCTGTTGGTTTAGTGGTGACACAGCTGTAGTTAGTAGAGTAGCAGCAGTAGTGGTTCAAATCATTTTAAATACAACCACTTTATTTTTGAAATATCTTGGGTTGTTGTTTTGCATGGCATCGTGTTTGGTGGGCAGACTGGGCATACATTTAGGGGGCATTGCCCTCCCTCCCCATTCCCATGTGTAAATCTGCCCTGGCCAGCCCCCTTCCCTTCCTGCCCCATGTGTTACCCCAGCAGCTGGGGGGGGGTGCGTGTAGTGATGTGTCCCAACAGACATTCTAATGTGGTGACAGACCAGAGCAGAACCGGTCTGGGGACCACTGTGGTCTGGGGACCACTGTGGTAGCGGAAGCGTGCGTGTGTGTGTGCGTTGTG
>CM076980.1:4474644-4514644 GCA_039105355.1 Benthosema pterotum
TAACGCATTACTTTGCAAGTAACGCCAAGTTACTTTTTTAAAATGAGCTTGTTGTTGCATGCAAAAATAGAACAGATGTACAAGCTATTGACAGGTACTGTAACAACAGAGATGTGCAGTAGATTGTAGATCCAGTCCACACACTGCATCCTGCGCAGTTATATACATACAAATCGCTTGCTGCTTTATTTTGTAATAAACGGTTTATGTTGTACTTCTCTATTTTTTCAAAAGCGGTGTGTTGAGAACTTGGGAAAGTAATAACGTAATATGTAATATATTACTCTTCAAATCCAGTAATAAGTAAAGTAATGATATTACTTTGTTTAAGGGGTAACGAGTAAAGTAAAGAAGTTACTTTCCTAAGTAATATAGACCAACACTGATCACAACTAAACCAACAGCATTTCATCATTGAAATGCCCTGAGGAGGAGTATACCTTGTTGAACGTCTTGTAGCACAGACCACACAGCTCTACTAGGTAGTGTAAAATGTACTGTAACTAACTATACCTTGTTGAACGTCTTGTAGCACAGACCACACAGCTCCTCTAGGTAGTGTAAAATGTACTGTAACTAACTATATACTTGTTGAATGTGTGTAAAATGTACTGTAACTAACTATACCTTGTTGAATGTCTTGTAGCACAGCACACACAGCTCCACTAGGTAGTGTAAAATGTACTGTAACTAACTATACCTTGTTGAACGTCTTGTAGCACAGCCCACACAGCTCCACTAGGTAGTGTAAAATGTACTGTAACTAACTATACCTTGTTGAACGTCTTGTAGCACAGCACACACAGCTCCACTAGGTAGTGTAAAATGTACTGTAACTAATACCTTGTTGAATGTGTGTAAAATGTACTGTAACTAACTGTACCTTGTTGAACGTCTTGTAGCACAGCCCACACAGCTCCACTAGGTAGTGTAAAATGTACTGTAACTACATGTTTACCTTGTTGAATGTCTTGTAGCACAGCCCACACAGCTCCTCTAGGTAGTGTAAAATGTACTGTAACTACATGTATACCTTGTTGAACGTCTTGTAGCACAGACCACACAGCTCCACTAGGTAAGACAGGCTGAAAACTCCGTACTGGATGATGAAACTCAGTAGTTTGGAGAAAGGCTCCAACAGGCTCTGAGGTAGAGGAGAGGAGAGGAGGAGAACACTGTTAGTGCAGTGGTTTTCAACCTTTTTCATACCAGGGCCCACCATTTAGGGGTGTAGTGTCAGGGGGACGCAGGGGGAAGGCGTCCCTCCACTTCTCACATCTAAAATATTTTTGGGGCAAAAGTAGGCCTACCGTATGTTATTTTTGTCTTGTCATTTACTTTTACTGTATGGATACAATTAGGCATTGTAAACAATCCTTCTCAATATGCTATACTTGTTTTAATAGCGTGTCTGTGTGTGTTGCGCAGGTGCACGCAAATGCAAGTGTGCATGCACGTGTCTTAAAGGGGAATTCCACTCATTTTCAATATTTTACTATGTCATTAATATACCTTAGAGATGTTGTGTGGACATGGTAAAAAAAAAAGTTCCCCCCCATTCTGTGATTCCTAGAAACAGAGGTCTGAAAAAATCATTAGCATGGTGGAAATACATCTTGATGACATCATAAAGATGTGTTTCACCATGTTAATGAGTTTCCTTTTTTTTTGAGAGCGTACATTTGTACGCTCTCAGAAAAAAAAAAAGAAAATAGGTGGAATTGCCCTTTAAGAGGCGTCCCCCCCACTTCTAAAGACCCACTACAACACTGGTAATGGCCTTTGATAATGAATATATCACGATATTTGATATATTGCAATATTTGCTATTAGGCCAGTAATTTTAGCTCATGTTTTACCAAAATTGGAATAAATTGTAACATGGGATTTTTCTTCACAGATCATTTCTTTGAGGTCTCGAGAACAACATATTAAAAGTCCCGAAAAATCCCAGTTGCGCAAATATGTTTAATATCATAAAGTAATAGAATACATAGGCTCCAATGGAGTGATAGCCCCGCCCCTCCTATACAAACCCATTATAACTTTAAAACTCCATTTTAACCATGATGGATTATTCAAAAACAACCCATCTTTTTTCTGGTGACTGATATTGTCCTCCTAATACGTGAGAGGACAGTGGAATTCCATTCACAGGTTTCAGTTATTTTTAAAATATTGTTTTGGAAAATGTAGCTGCCTCCATATCTGGCTATGCCACCAAATGAATATTAAAAAAAAAAAAAATGAAACCTGTAAATGAAATTCCACTGCCCTCTCAAATATTAGGAGGACTATATCAGTCACCAGAAAAAGGTGAGGGCAGTGGAATTTTCATTTACAGGTTTCATTTATTTATTTATTTTAATATTCATTTGGATGGGCATAGCCAGATATGGAGGCAGCTACATTTTCCAAAACAATATTTTAAAAATAAAAGAAACCTGTGAATGAAATTCCACGGTCCTCTCACGTATTAGGAGGACAATATCAGTCACCAGAAAAAAGATGGGTTGTTTTTGAATAATCCATCATGGTTAAAATGGAGTTTTAAGTTATAATGGGTTTGTATAGGAGGGGGCGGGGCTATCACTCCATTGGAGCCTATGTATTCTATTACTTTATGATATTAAACATATTTGCGCAACTGGGATTTTTCGGGACTTTTAATATGTTGTTCTGGAGACCTCAAAGAAATGATCTGTGAAGAAAAATCCCATGTTACAATTTATTCCACTTGAAAATTCATTTTGCCTGGACTATAGATATCAATATACTGCATGAAATTCATCAACGATATATCATGATACTGTAACTGTAGTTGAAGAACAAAACCAAAAACAATAAATGAATGAATAAAAAACTATAAGACAAAAAAAAAAAGAACTTACTAATGTTATCTTAGCTTTTATTTGTCTCAACTGATTCTCATACTGGGCTTTTTGTTTTTATCTTGTGTTTGGTTTTGGGGGGAATGAGACAGCTATAGAGCGTTTTTTCCTCCCGGAATTATCACTCAGCAAATATCACGATATTTGCTGAGGAATATATTGCGGGAGGAAGTATACGATATTATCACGATAACGATATTTCAGCACATCCCTACTGACCAACACTATAGCGGTGACAACTCTGTTTACTCAAACCCAGATTGAAGGAATCGATTACAACGCGGCGCCATTCTCCATCCAACAGACCAATTTGTTTTACAGCAATATTTCCGGGACGGACGTTACGACGAGTCGCAGCAAAACAGACCGTTGCTAATGCACTTTTAAAAGCTACAGTATGATATTGAAAGAACCGGATTGTTTATTATCGTGGGTGGCATCTGAATCAATTTAAAATCTGCAGCGCAGTACAGAAGCTGCAGCAGGGTGGACTGTTGGAGATGCGCCTCGGAAAAGGTCTGACGTTTAAAGAATATACAGATCGCACGATATCGTATCTGATTCGTTTTGAGAATGTGCCACGGCACCATCTGACGTCTACATAAACGTATGACAATCAACTGTTTTCATTACTCTGGGGGAAGCCAGTCTTGGGACCAGGGTCGGATCTAGACATGTGCATGGGGGGGGGATCTTGACTTCCCCACCAAACATGATGGCATGCAAAAAAAAAAATCAAAGATATTTCAATTTAAAGTGCTTGTTTATAAAATGATGTGAAACACTACTGCTGCTACTAACTAACTACGGCTGTGTCACCACTAAACCAACAGCATTTCATCATTGAAAACAGAACACTCTCTGAGTCAGACCTTTAGCTTTATGCATGCTGCGTGTCTGTTGCAACTTCAACAACAACTGATGTTATCATAGGTGCCTAATATACAGTAAGTCCTGCTGTACACGATAGAAATCTTGTGGCTCACACAACTAAAGAATTTAAACGAAAATGGTACAGGTTTCACCAAGGCATGGCGAAACCCATCGCTGGTATGAACTGTATGGATGTGAATCTCAGCACTGAGGGAGATTCGATACGCATCTCAATGCACTGCCAGCGATACGATACTTAGGCAATTATCTGGAATTCCCAGGCGATACGACGTGATACGATTCACCCCCTTACCGATACTTAACCAATACTTTAACGATACTTTCCTTCTCAATAATGGTTCCGTTCAACATGGCTCAGGAAACACAGAATAGGGCGATAGAAATCGTGAAAACCCTGCTTAATCTCGCTTCACCGATGCAAGCAAATGCATCGCGTTGCACTTCGATTTCGCCCATCAACTGCATCGATACACAGTGACGTAGCGATGCACTCGCATCACGCATCACGCACACGGTATCGATATAACGATGTATACCAATGAATCTCCACACGCTAGTGTCAACATATTCCTACCACATGGGAGACTGCTGCTATCCTTTCTTGCACATGTACAGTAATACCCTTACAGTAATACGTCACTTACTGTTTCTTGTATTGTTTGTATTTGTCATTTTTCATATTGCACTGTCTATTGTCTTATTGCACTGGGGAACAATGGAAACGTTATTTCATCCCTGTATACGCCTGTCCTGACATACACTGGAGTGACAAATAAAGAACCTTGAACCTTGACACCTACCCGAGTTGCATTTGTGGTCGGGATCTTCAGGAGACAAATGATGATTCTCAAACTGGAATCCATGGGACACTAATACACAGAAGAAGGGGAAGAGAAGAATACTGTGGTTGAAATACCTGCACTCCTCTAATCATAATGCCTATACTGGTACAGTAGTTCAGTGTAGGGCAGGTTCGGGGACCACCAGTGGTCCTTGAGAGGGTTCCAGGTGGTCCCCAGGCTAAGTGATGGAAAGTTGGTTAACCAGATGTAACTCTTGAGAGTGTAAAATGAAACCAAATGGACCCTTGCAGGGTCCATTTGGTTTCATTTTAACACTCTCAAGAGTTAAAATATTCATCATCTTAATTAGCGCCACTTAACTAAGAAGTCTACACTGTTTCGTTTGCAAAAAAAATCCAGCCTGGAATTGTGGACGAAACCAAAAGAATTCTTTTAGAAGTTTTAGGTCTTTTTGGGGTGAAAATGTCATCAAATGGTGCATGATCCTCCGTGGCTCAAATGCAGAATAAATACCGGTAGTGGGCCCTGGTATGAGAAAGGTTGAAAACCACAGGGTGTAGGGCAGTGCGAACCTGAAGCACTGCTCTTGGTTTTCCATGATTTTCTGTTTGTTTTTTTTTCTCCCTCCTAAGTGGTTTACAGTCAGTCATTGATTAGAGTCCACTTATCAGAGCCCTCAGGTCTGCTGCCCTTCACATCTACAAGGAGACAGCTGAGAGAGATGTACTGATGCTATCAAACTGTCTGTCTGTCTGTCTGTCTGTCTGTCTGTCTGTCTGTCTGTCTGTCTGTCTGTCTGTCTGTCTGTCTGTCTGTCTGTCTGTCTGTCTGTCTGTCTGTCTGTCTGTCTGTCTGTCTGTCTGTCTGCCTGCCTGCCTGCCTGCCTGCCTGCCTGCCTGCCTGCCTGCCTGTCTAGAGTTTCCTGTAACCACTGGTTCACAAACTTCTTCTTTTCTCCATTTTTTTTTTAAATCTGTAACTCTTGAGAGTGTAAAATGAAACTTGAGTTATGGATCTATAAGGGGTCAGTTTGGTTACCAATGGTTCCACTAGAAATGCTTATATCAACAAGCTGTACAGACAGACAGACACAGGCAGGCAGGGCAGGGCAGACAAAACAGACAGACAGACCAGCAGAAGACAGACAGACAGACAGACAGACAGACAGACAGACAGACAGACAGACAGACCTTGAGGGGCAGACGACAGACAGACAGACAGAAGACAGACAGACAGAAAGACAGACAGACAGACAGACAGACAGACAGACAGACAGACAGACAGACAGACAGACAGACAGACAGACAGACAGACAGACAGACAGACAGACCTTGAGGGGCAGCCCAGAGGGCAGCTTGGTGAGGAAGGTCTGGAACTGGTTACAGATGGTGGTCCACAGGTTGCTGGGGGAGTCCATGGGCAGAGCCTCCATGAAGGTAGCCATGTTGTCCAGGCAGTGGAGGATAGCGCCCCCTGCTGGAAGGCTCTTCTTGTTGTTCAGACCCTGGAGGGAGGGGATACACACACGCACGCACGCACGCACGCACGCATGCACACGCACGCACGCACACACACACACACACACGCACAGAGATATATCAACTAGAGTTCTCAACGGGCCTGAAAATTGAGGCCCGGCCCTAACTGGGCCCTAACTGATCAGGCCCAAAGCCCGGCCCGGCCCGACCAATTAGCATAGTTTTTAGGCCCGACCCGGCCCTACAATGTCGGGCCTGGTCGGGTTTGGGTAGAATTTGAGCACTCTACACAGGGTAAAAGTGAAAATACCAGTCAGCACCGTCTTCATAGAGCTAAATACACAGACAGACAGAACAGAACTATATTTTTTTCATAATTAAATTATTCAATATATATTCCTTTTTTCATAGAGCCCTATAGGCCCGACCCGGCCCTACTGATCTGCATACAGTTTAGGCCCGAGCCCGACCCTAAAATGTCAGGTCGGGCCGGGTCGGGCCTGGTCGGGTTCAGGCAGAGTTTGAGAACTCTAATATCAACTCAACAACACCAGTGGCGTTTCTAAGCAATTTGGAGCCCTAGGCAGAGATTTTCCCTGTAGCCCCCAGTTAGGAGGGGTTCCAGGGAAAATCTACTGCATGTCATACCTATAACAGGCAGCAAAATAGCGCCCCCCAAGGGATAAAAATATGAACTATTTTTAAACTAAAGAATATAATATATTATATGGGCTCCATTTCCGTAACATGCTAAACCCCTTATCCCTAACTTCAGTCAGGACAACTCAGGAAGGGTTTAAAGGTAGGGGAGTGATTTCACTTTTGTCAGTTATCACCCAAAAAATATTTTTTTCTGTTTAAAATGCTCTATTATAAGGTGTGGAAACCATATATGGAGTTTCCCCCTCCCCCACGTTAGCAGAGGAGCTAATAAAGGGTTCCAGGTGGTGGCGAATTCCCCTCAATTCAGGATCGAGCAGCAGTCTCACATAGTGTAGCTACTGTTTGGCGCCCCTAGTGCACCAGGCTGGAACTACAGGATGAATTTCAAATCACTTACCCTACCTTTAATAATCTTTATTGAATATAAATAAGCAATTATTTTATCATGGTTTGGCGGGTGAATTGGATCTGCTTTTTGCGTACTCAGATCAAGCACAACAGTCCTGACCGTAAGGACTCCGAATCCCCGTACCCAAAGGGCAGATCCAAATCTCCAGGTGGTAGCTGGGGTGAGGAGGGACAGCAGCAAAATGATTAAGCAGAAAGCAGAGCAGCAGTAGCTGGTCTAGCCCTCAATGATTTTGGCCTTGGGGGGCGGGGGTGTCGTGGGATCCACACGGCAGATGAGCTGCGCTCTGATTTGATCTCACTAACGTGTCGTCATCCCCGGCCCCTCCCGCGCCCGTCCACTGCTGTTCTACGTCACTTCATTTAGAGCCACGCCCACCCCGGAAGGTTGACTCCTCCCTCTGTTCTACGTCACATCATTTAGAGCCACGCCCACCCCGGAAGGTTGATCCTCCCTCTGTTCTACGTCACATCATTTAGAGCCACGCCCACCCCGGAAGGTTGACTCCTCCCTCTGTTCTACGTCACATCATTTAGAGCGACGCCCACCCCGGAAGGTTGACTCCTCCCTCTGTTCTACGTCACATCATTTAGAGCCACGCCACCCCGGAAGGTTGACTCCTCCCTCTGTTCTACGTCACATCATTTAGAGCCACGCCCACCCGGAAGGTTCACTCCTCCCTCTGGAAGGTTGACTCCTCCCTCTGTTCTACGTCACATCATTTAGAGCCACGCCCCACCCCGGAAGGTTGACTCCTCCCTCTGTTCTACGTCACATCATTTAGAGCCACGCCCACCCCGGAAGGTTCACTCCCACTTGAAGGCCACTTTCCACGTGCGTTAGTCCAGGCTTTCCGTTTTTTGCGCAAGGCGAACGAAAATGAAAGCCTGGGTTGTCGAGGCTAGAGCAGCAGTAAGTCAGTTATGTGAATGTGATAAGGGATTTACCGGTGACGAAAATCTAGGCTTTTATATGTTTTGAATGTTGAATTCTAGTTATATGGGACAAGTATAATGTATTTATCCATATGAGGCTTATTAGCCTGCATGGGATCCTTTTAGAGCATGTCTGGTGGTCGCCCCGGTGCCCCAGGAAACTGCCTAGTCTGCCTGATGCCAAAAACGCCCCTGAACAACAGAGTTACATAATGAACTCCTCCTGTCTGTCTGTCTGTCTGTCTGTCTGTCTGTCTGTCTGTCTGTCTGTCTGTCTGTCTGTCTGTCTGTCTGTGTGTCTGTGTGTGTGTGTGTCTGATTGATAATGCGCTGCCTATCAATCAGGGTGGGCTGGCGTTCAACCCCCCCCCCCCACACACACACAACACACACACACACATCAGGGGCGGATCTAGGCATGGGGGGGGCAATGCCCCCCTAAATACCCAGTCTGCCCCCCCAAACACGATGCCATGCAAAACAACCCAAGATATTTCAAATTTCAAAACAACCCAAGATATTTCACATTAGAGAACTGATGTTATTATTGATGCTTTACTTGACTAATAAAAGTCCTGTGACTGAAAATGGTATGGGTGCTGCTTCATCGCCCGTGACGCGAAGCGACACGGATCTAGGCATAGGCATGGGGGGGCCAATGCCCCCCTAAATGCCCAGTCTGCCCCACCAAACATGATGGCATACATGCAAAACAACCCAAGATATTTCAGTGCTTATATTTAAAAGTCTTTGAAACACTACTGAAAATGGTATGAGGTGCGGCTTCACCGCCGGCTTCATCGCCAAGCGGGTCCATTTGGTTTCATGTTTACACTCTCAAGAGTTAAAATATTCACCATCTGGATTAGCCCCAAGTCTACACAACTAGAGAATGTAGAAGATTAATGGTCATTTTGATCTGTCGGTTTCACTGTTTTGTTTTCTCAGAAATCCAGCCTGGAATTGGCAAAATAAATCTTTAGTTTTGGGTCTGTGGGGCTAAAAGGTCTTTAAATGGTGGTCCGTGGCTCAAATTCTGAATAACTAGTGGGCCCTGGTATGAAAAAGGTTGAAAACCACTGTTGTACACAATTATCCTTAGAGGGAAGGCAGGCCATGCAGCTGTATGTATGAGAGCTTTTATTTTGACATGAGCTCCCTCTGCTGGTCGTACCAGTCATGGATGTTGTGCTCTGGTTGAGCAGTGGTTTTCAACCTTTTATCCATACCAGGACCAGGGTTATTATACAGGGCTTGACACTAACACTAACACTTGCCCGCTTGCCCGGGGCAAGTAAAAAAAATGGTGGGGCAAGTGAAGACTGCTACCTGGTTGCCCGATCGGGCAAGTGTGCAACTTAGTGCACTATAACACAACACAAGATAAATTTGTCTTGAAGGCAGTCATTGCACTCTGCCTCTGTGTCTTTCCCTGCTTTCTAGATATCCACAATTCCAGGCTGGATTTGGGAAACAAAACAGGCAAATTAACATACACATCAAAATGACCATTAATCTTCTACAGTGTAGACCTGGGCTAATTAAGATGATGAATTTTAACTCTTGAGAGTGTAAAAATGAAACCAAATGGACCCGCAAGGGTCCATTTGGATGGGAGGTGTTGCCTGTTGCCATGTGTCTCATCATGTTGCCTGTTGCCGTGTGTCTCATCATGTTGCCTCGTTGATGTTGACGTTGTTAGTTGATATTGATCAAAAATTTGCTAGTGTATCAGGGCCTTAATCCTCCCTGGACAGGAGTGTGTGTGTGTGTGTGTGTGTGTGTGTGTGTGTGTGTGTGTGTGTGTGTGTGTGTGTGTGTGTGTGTGTGTGTGTGTGCGTGTGTGTGTGTGTGTGTGTGTGTGTGTGTGTGTGTGTGTGTGTCTCACCTCCAGCAGCATGTTGAGAGCAGCGACTGAACTGAGGTTCATTGAAGTCTATCAGGGAAGATGCCAGAGTTCTGAGGAAACTCCCATCTGAGAGAGAGAGAGAGAGAGAGAGAGAGAGAGAGAGACAGAGAGAAGAGAGAGAGAGAGAGAGAGAGAGAGAGAGAGAGAGAGAGAGAGAGAGACAGAGAGAGAGAGAGAGAGACAGAGAGAGAGAGAGAGATTTAAGATCACAAAGCGTAGGCTTCTGCCATAAGTAACCTATTCTACAGTATACAGCGATGCCTTTTGTTGTTCTAAGGGCTATGTTACTCTTTAGCTACTGAAAAATCACACCCGTGTGAAATGAAGTGCTGCGCCGTGCCTGTGTCTGTGCCTGTGTCTGTCCCTGCCTGCATGGAGTCTGAATGGGAACGTCCCATTGTGCTTGTTTCTCTGGACGTGGCAACATGCCGCCTGAACGTCCCATTGTGCTTGTTTCTTTGGACGTGGCAACATGCCGCCTGACTCCAGGCAGGCAGGCAGGCACGGACGGACGGACACACGGCAGCTTGTAAACCGTCTGCTTTGCAGCACTTCAAAAAAATATCAGACCTACGATTCATAGTGTGCCACTAAGTGGCGCACTACGCCACTTCTTTTTTGTGGTTTTTGTAATGTAAATAAGGTGCCAATCATATATATTCTACCAGAATAAACAAATAAACTCAATTCTTTGCTTCTGGGAAGCAAAAGTAGAAAAGTAGAATCAGCAGAAGTAGAATCTAGTGACAGGGCGAGATGTTTGACCATCTCTCTGCAGACAGACAGTGAGATGTTTGAACATCTCTCTGCAGTGAGGAGATGTTTGAACATCTCTCTGCAGTGAGGAGATGTTTGAACATCTCTCTGCAGTGAGGAGATGTTTGAACATCTCTCTGCAGTGAGGAGATGTTTGAACATCTCTCTGCAGTGAGGAGATGTTTGAACATCTCTCTGCAGTGAGGAGATGTTTGGACATCTCTCTGTACAGACAGGAGATGTTTGAACATCTCTCCTCCTGGACAGTGAGGAGATGTTTTGAACATCCCTCCTGGACGGTGAGGAGATGTTTGAACATCTCTCTGCAGTGAGGAGATGTTTGAACATCTCTCTGTGGACAGTGAGGAGATGTTTGAACATCTCTCCTCCTGGACGGTGAGGAGATGTTTGAACATCTCTCCTCCTGGACGGTGAGGAGATGTTTGAACATCTCTCCTCCTGGACAGTGAGGAGATGTTTGAACATCTCTCCTCCTGGACGGTGAGGAGATGTTTGAACATCTCTCTGCAGTGAGGAGATGTTTGAACATCTCTCTCTGCGGACAGTGAGGAGATGTTTGAACATCTCTCCTCCTGGACGGTGAGGAGATGTTTGAACATCTCTCCTCCTGGACGGTGAGGAGATGTTTGAACATCTCTCCTCCTGGACGGTGAGGAGATGTTTGAACATCTCTCCTCCTGGACAGTGAGGAGATGTTTGAACATCCCTCTGTGCAGACAGACAGTGAGATGTGTGAACATCTCTCTGCAGTGCAGACAGTGAGATGTTTGAACATCTCTCCTCCTGGACGGTGAGGAGATGTTTGAACATCTCCTCCTGGACGGTGAGGAGATGTTTGAACATCTCTCCTCCTGGACGGTGAGGAGATGTTTGAGGATCAGACCTTTGATGTTGCTCTGGAACAGTTGAGGCAGGATGCCGTTGGGAGCCAGCTGGTGGAAGACGCAGCGCAGGAACTGTTTGGCCACGCCTGCTGCGTTCCCTGGGATCAACATGCTGAAAAACACATCCAAACGGTCACACACATCCAACTGAAAACACATCCAACTGAAAACACATCCAACTGAAAACACATCCAACTGAAAACACATCCAAACACACATCCAACTCACCTGATAGCACAGTCCTTATAACTCACATCTAAAATATTTTTGGGGCAAAAGTATGCCTATGTTTTGTTGTCTTCTCATTTACTTTTATTGATACAATTAGGCATTGTAAATAATCTTTCTCAATATTCTATACTTGTTTTAATAGCGTGTCTGTGTGTGTTGTGCAGGTGCACGCAAATGCGCATGAAAATGCAAGTGTGCATGTACGTGTCTTAAAAGGGAATTCCACTCATTTTCAATATTTACCATGCCATGAATATACCTCAGACTAGAGATGTTGTGTGGACTTGGTAAAAAAAACGTTCCCCCCATTCTGTGTTTCCTAGAAATGGAGGTCTGAAAAAAGATCATTAGCATGGTGAAATACATCTTGATGACATCATCAAGATGTATTTCAGCATGTTAATGAGTTTCCTTTTTTCTGAGAGTGTACAAATGTGAACCAAATGGACCCGCTAGGGTCCATTTGGTTCCATTTGTACACTATCAGAAAAAAAAAAAGAAAATGGGTGGAATTCCCCTTTAAGAGGCGTCCCCCACTTCTAAAAGTCCCACTACAACACTGCCAACAGCCATACTGCTCTCTCCTCTCTAATGCACACAGGGTCGGATCTAGGCATGGGCATGGGGGGGGCAATGGCCCCCTAAATGCCTTGACTGCCCAACCAAACATGATGGTATGCAAACAAACCAAATTATAGTGCTTACAGTATATTTAAAATGATTTTAAACACTACCCTGACTAAATTGCATTTCATCATTGAAAACAGAAAACTCTCTGAGTCAGACCTTTAGCTTTATGCATGCTGCCTGTCTGTTGTAACTTCAACAACTGATGTTGTTATTGATGCTTTACTTGCCTAACACCTAAGTCCTGTAGCTGAAAATGGTATGGGTGCGGCTTTTTCTCTTTCTCAACTGATGTACTTTCTCATTTTACTACAAAAGCAGTGCTGGGTGAGAATCACAAAACACAAAACACAGCTTTAATAATGCATTTTCAGGTTTGAATGCCTGCAGTTTCATCTTTGCATTTATCTCTATTATAATTAAGGGACATCGATTTTGAAAGAAAATTAACATTTTTTGCTGTTTGCCTGGAGAGTCTTAGTAAACCTGCAGTGGTGTTTCTAAGCAATTTGGAGCCCTAGGCAAGATTTTCCCTGGAGCCCCCCTTACCAAACGGACCCGTAAGGGTCCGTTTGGTAAGGGGGGGCTCCAGGGAAAATCTCCTATAAATAAAAATGGTGCCTCCCAAGGGATAAAATTATGAACTATTTTTAAACTCAAGAACATATTATATGTGTTTTAAATGTTCAATTCTAGTTATAGAGGATGAAGAATATGAAATGAAACCAAATGGCTTGTGATTTGTTATTTCACAAGGCAAAGACTCACATGTTAATTATAGCACATTTAGATCCTGTTTCCTGTTGTCACCTTGAGTTGGTCAGAGAGATCCTGCAATGTCAGCTCTCTGGTGGACCCCATGGTGAGACAGGATGGGCACAGGGACACATTTGGGTACAGTGTTTGACAGGTGACAGGTGACAAAGGACTTCCATGTGTGACCATGTTTGTTTCGGTTCTAAGAACAACCCCTTTGGTGACAGCTGTCTATGTGAAATGTGTATTCTTGTTTAAACCTGCATATAAAGCTCTGTTACTGTATTAGTCTCGGTTCAGTCAGTCTGCCGGCCACCACGCCTAGTGGCTGGCTGTTTAAGCCGAGGGCTCTCTCGGAGCCCGAGGCCATGCTGTATGCTGTTTGCTGTCTGCTGAAATAAAAGACCATCATCTTGAGACCACTCTGCTGCCTGATCTTCCATTCCGCTCCGATCAACTGTCTGCTTTTTCTCCCAGTGCAGTATGTTTTTTGGTATATTGACGCTGGTACATATGCAACTTGTACCGGTTAAATTTACCACAAGGACAAGTATAATGTATTTATCCATATGAGGCTTATTAGCCTGGGATCCTTTTAAAGCATGTCTGGTGGTCGCCCCCCTCCCCTCATGGCGCCCTAGGCAACTGCCTACTCTGCCTAATGGCAAAAACGCCACTGTAAACCGGTACCCCATGTGTTGAAACACAGTACGGCGGCTCGGGCTCTCAACTTGTACCAATCTTTTTTTTTCTATTTTGGCCTGCTGTGTGTTTGGGTTTGACACCCCTGCAGTCTAATGGCTGTAGTGTCTCATACATACCTCTCAGCCTGTCCAGAGAAGTTGGCACTAGACGCCAACCTGAAAGAGAATGAAAGCTCTGGATTAGCTCAGCTTCAGGATGACTTACTGTGTATATATTACAGTATATATGAGGTAGAACTGTGTGTGTGTGTGTGTGTGTGTGTGTGTGTGTGTGTGTGTGTGTGTGTGTGTGTGTGTGTGTGTGTGTGTGTGTGTGCGTGCGTGCGTGCGTGCGTGCGTGCGTGCGTGCGTGCGTGCGTGCGTGCGTGCGTGCGTGCGTGTGTGTGTGTGTGTGTGCGTGCGTGCGCGTGTGCGTGCGTGCGTGTGGACCTACATCTGACAACACACTGCCCTCGTGGGGACCTAAATTCTTTTGGGGACCCAAAACGGGGTTTTCAATGCAGGATTTTCATGCAGCAATGCATTTTCGATAGAAAATGCATTGCTGTGCTGTAGAGGCTCTGGTAGTGGTCCCTACCTGCTCACAGACTGTATGATGGCTGAACCCTGTGTTGTAGAGGCTCTGGTAGTGGTCCCTACCTGCCCACAGACTGAATGATGGCTGAACCCTGTGTTGTAGAGGCTCTGGTAGTGGTCCCTACCTGCCCACAGACTGTATGATGGCTGAACCCTGTGTTGTAGAGGCTCTGGTACCGACCTGCCCACAGACTGTATGATGTCTAGTTGAACCCTGTGCTGTTGAGGCTCTGGTAGTGGTCCCTACCTGCCCACAGACTGTATGATGGCTGAACCCTGTGTTGTAGAGGCTCTGGTACCTACCTGCCCACAGACTGTATGATGTCTAGCAGCAGCGGTGGGTTGAACCCTGTGCATTAGAGGCTCTGGTAGTGGTACCCACCTCCCCACAGACTGAATGATGTCTAGCAGCAGCGGTGGGTTGAACCCTGTGCATTAGAGGCTCTGGTAGTGGTACCTACCTCCCCACAGACTGTATGATGTCTAGCAGCAGCGGTGGGTTGAACCCTGTGCATTAGAGGCTCTGGTAGTGGTACCTACCTCCCCACAGACTGAATGATGTCTAACAGCAGCGGTGCAGCCAGCTCAGGGCTGAGGTGGGTTGAACCCTGTGCATTAGAGGCTCTGGTAGTGGTACCTACCTCCCCACAGACTGAATGATGTCCAGTAGCAGCGGTGCAGCCAGCTCAGGGCTGAGGTGGGTTGAACCCTGTGCATTAGAGGCTCTGGTAGTGGTACCTACCTCCCCACAGACTGAATGATGTCTAACAGCAGCGGTGGGTTGAACCCTGTGCTTTAGAGGCTCTGGTAGTGGTCCCTACCTGCCCACAGACTGAATGATGTCTAACATGGCCTAGCTCCAGAATGGCCTAGCTCCAGATTACATCTGTGAGATGGTCTCTGCACCTTCAGCTCCCAGAGCACTCAGGTCCACCTCCCAACGCTCCCTCGCTGTCCCTAAAACCTCCCTGAAAACCAAAGGTGACCGAGCCTTCTCAGCCATCGCCCCCAAACTGTGGAACAACCTCCCACTCAGTATTAAGTCCAGCCCCACCATCGAGAGTTTTAGTCCTCACTAAAAACCCACCTTTTCACAATTGCTTTTAGCCCTTAGTTAGTACTTTTAAAACTCTGGATGAATATCCACTGCCAGTTTTATTGCTCTATGTGATGTGTCTATTATTTGTGCTCTGTTTTCATGCTATCTTATCATATTTTATACATTTACATTATACATTTATACATTTTATACCTGTTCTGTTGAATTGTTTTAAGGTTTCTGTTGTAACACTGTATGGAAAGCACTTTGGGTCAACTGCTGTTGTTTTTAAATGTGCTATACAAATAAAGATGACTTGACTTGACTAACAGCAGCGGTGGGTTGAACCCTGTGCTGTAGAGGCTCTGGTAGTGGTACCTACCTCCCCACAGACTGTATGATGTCCAGTAGCAGCGGTGCAGCCAGCTCAGGGCTGAGGTGGATGAACATAGAGAGAACCACCACCGCTAGACCCAGGGTATCTTCATCATACTCCTCCAGGACCGCCCCACAGTCACGGCACCTGGGGACCACCAGGACAAAGACACACAGAAACAGAGGGAGGGTCCCATCAGGGCCCCAGTTTGAGTGGCGTCCTCAGCCAGAGGAAAAAAGTTAACAGATGACTAAGTGTTTCTGTTTATTTTTTTTACTTGTCGCTCATGGTGGTCGGCTGCTCATCGATGAACTCCTCTGGAGCCGGTACAAACATGCTGACCGTGCTGGGAGCGGACAGGAGGCTGGTCTTAGTCGGACCTGTGGAGGGGAGAGAGAGAGAGATGGTAGGGCATCAGACTAAAGACTAAGTCGACTAAGGTTTTTGATATTTAGTCGACTAAGACTAGACTAATAAAAATGAATTTCAAAAGTCTAAATGGGATTAAAAGACTAAATATGCCTTATTGAAAAGACAACACTCATGCCCTGCAGATGCTGACAGGTCTGACCCTACATTTTAAGTAACTGTGGGGATGGCGGGCGATGATTAAAGCGCCGTCGCCCGACATTAAAAGTGCACAGACGTGCACTTTTAAAAAGGGCATGTTGGTCCAGAGAGGACCACTTGGGGGTGCTCAAGCACCCGCTGGCGTCTTCCTGTGCACGCCTCTGATTTGTTAGCCTCCATCTCCAGGCTCTCGTCGCTGCGAGATGAGAGCCTGGATTCACGGTGCCCCAAAACCACTGAACAACTCGGGAATTCTGGTTAGTTAACTTCCACCGGAAGTTTCCATTAGTCACAATGCAGTGCTCCCGAAAATGAATACCCCAAGGAAACATATTTGTGCTCGCAAAGCTGTTGTAAAAGTTTAAATTGAAATCGTGCACTTTGCACACTATTATAACTGCTTTGTTCGTTGGAAACATTTTTTTTTTTCTGGAAATAACATTGAACAAGTCAAGTCTCTAGTGAGGACTGAACAGGGTTGTTTCTCTGGGGACTGTAAATACAGTAACGCTAGTGAGGACTGAACAGGGTTGTTTCTCTGGGGACTGTAAATACAGTAACACTAGTGAGGACTGAACAGGGTTGTTTCTCTGGGGACTGTAAATACAGTAACACTAGTGAGGACTGAACAGGGTTGTTTCTCTGGGACTGTAAATACAGTAACACTAGTGAGGACTGAACAGGGTTGTTTCTCTGGGGACTGTAAATACAGTAACACTAGTGAGGACTGAACAGGGTTGTTTCTCTGGGGACTGTAAATACAGTAACACTAGTGAGGACTGAACAGGGTTGTTTCTCTGGGGACTGTAAATACAGCAACACTAGTGAGGACTGAACAGGGTTGTTTCTCTGGGGACTGTAAATACAGTAACACTAGTGAGGACTGAACAGGGTTGTTTCTCTGGAGACTGTAAATACAGTGACACTAGTGAGGACTGAACAGGGTTGTTTCTCTGGGGACTGTAAATACAGTAACACCAGTGAGGACTGAACAGGGTTGTTTCTCTGGGGACTGTAAATACAGTAACACTAGTGAGGACTGAACAGGGTTGTTTCAATGGGGACTGTAAATACAGTAACACTAGTAAGGACTGAACAGGGTTGTTTCTCTGGGGACTGTAAATACAGTAACACTAGTGAGGACTGAACAGGGTTGTTTCTCTGGGGACTGTAAATACAGTAACACTAGTGAGGACTGAACAGGGTTGTTTCTCTGGGGACTGTAAATACAGTAACACTAGTGAGGACTGAACAGGGTTGTTTCTCTGGGGACTGTAAATACAGTAACACTAGTGAGGACTGAACAGGGTTGTTTCTCTGGGGACTGTAAATACAGTAACACTAGTGAGGACTGAACAGGGTTGTTTCTCTGGGGATTGTAAATACAGTAACACTAGTGAGGACTGAACAGGGTTGTTTCTCTGGGGACTGTAAATACAGTAACACTAGTGAGGACTGAACAGGGTTGTTTCACTGGGGACTGTAAATACAGTAACACTAGTGAGGACTGAACAGGGTTGTTTCTCTGGGGACTGTAAATACAGTAACACTAGTGAGGACTGAACAGGGTTGTTTCTCTGGGGATTGTAAATACAGTAACACTAGTGAGGACTGAACAGGGTTGTTTCTCTGGGGACTGTAAATACAGTAACACTAGTGAGGACTGAACAGGGTTGTTTCACTGGGGACTGTAAATACAGTAACACTAGTGAGGACTGAACAGGGTTGTTTCTCTGGGGACTGTAAATACAGTAACACTAGTGAGGACTGAACAGGGTTGTTTCTCTGGGGACTGTAAATACAGTCACTTCTGCAACTAACATGCTCAGTCTCAAAAGCGCACAGTTTTCCCAGGGTGACTATTTGTGGGGAGGTGGAGGTGGTGAAGGACGGGCAGGGGCGGATCTAGGCATGGGTGGGCAATGCCCCCCTAAATGCCCTGACTGCCCCACCAAACACAATGGCTTGCAAAACAACCCAAAATATTTCAAATTAAAGTGCTTATAAACACAATGGCTTGCAAAACAACCCAACATATTTCAAATTAAAGTGCTTATATTTAAAATGATTTGAAACACTACTACTGCTACTAACTAACTACAGCTGTGTCACCACTAAACCAACAGCATTTCATCATTGAAAACAGAAAACTCTCTGAGTCAGACCTTTAGCTTTATGCATGCTGCGTGTCTGTTGCAACTTCAACAACAACTGATGTTATTATTGATGCTTTATTGATGCTGATGATATTGGGGATGGGGGACATTGGGGACGGGGGGACATTGGGGACATTGGGGACAGGGGGACATTGGGGACATTGGGGACATTGGGGACAGGGGACATGGGGACGGGGGACATTGGCCCCTGGGATGGGGGGACATTGGGGACATTGGGGAGGGGGGACATTGGGGACATTGGGGAGGGGGGACATTGGGGACATTGGGGACGGGGGGGCATTGGGGCAGGGGGTATTGGGGACGGGGGACATTGGGGACATTGGGACATTGGGGACATTGGGACGGGGCACATTGGGGACATGGGGAGGGGGGGGGTGGGGACATTGGGGACGGGGGGACATTGGGGACATTGGGGACGGGGGGACATTGACAGACCTGTGTCCCAGGTACTGATGTTGTGGAGGTGGAGGTGGTGGGGGACGGGGGGGACATTGGGGACGGGGGGACATCGGGGACGGGGGGGGACATTGACAGACCTGTGTCCCAGGTACTGATGTTGTGGAGGTGGTGGGGGACGAGGGGACATTGGGGACGGGGGGACATTGGGGACGGGGGTCGGGGGGGACATTGGGGACGGGGGGGACATTGGGGACGGGGGGACATTGGGGACGGGGGGGACATTGGGGACGGGGGGGACATTGGGGACAGAGGGACATTGACAGACCTGTGTCCCAGGTACTGATGTTGTGTGGGGCACTGGACTGGTGCTCCAGCTGTCTCTTCATTAGCTGGCTCATGGTCAGAGCTCCAAGAGAGCCGCGCTTCGCCTGACGGTACTGAGCTATAAGGAGAGAGAGGGGGGGGAGGGAGGGGAGGGGGGGGAGGGAGGGAGGGAGGGAGGGAGGGAGGGAGGGAGGGAGGGAGAGAGAGAGAGAGAGAGGGAGGGAGGGGGGAGGGATGAGAGAGGGGGGAGGGGGGGGGAGAGAGGGAGAGAGAGAGAGAGGGAGAGAGAGAGAGGGAGAGAGAGAGAGAAAATAAGCGAATATATGTTGTATATATAAACACGAGTTCAATTTTGACTAAAATAAGCAGGAAATCTGCCAATGGAACTAGGTCAAAATTTCTTTCAAGAAATCTTGAAAAGACAAGAGTTGTTGTTTTTTTGTAGTGCAGCTTAAAGTTGCTTATTTTATCTAAAACATGACTCAATTCCAGAAGGTTTCAAGATTTTATCACTTAGCAAGATATTCAAGTTCCCTATATCTCGTAGGAATAGATGGTGGATCTTATTTTAAGATGATAAGATGCTATATTTTTCGATTTTAGATACACTTGATGAGATTTTCCGTTTTTTGCGGTGTAAAATGGAAAAGTATACACCATACTAGGAACTGTTTTTACACATTATTTGAATTCCCAGCATTCAAAATGACCTGTTGTCCTGTTTTTAAGAGACCACCAAAGATGTCTACAGACGTTTGGCACACCACAAGGAGGATCTGGATCATGGGTGTCAAACTCTGGCCCGTGGGCCAAATTTGTCCCGCCGTGTAATTTTATTTGGCCCTTGAGACATTATCAAATTAAAGGGGAAGACCACCCATTTTCAACATTTTAATATGTCATTAAGATACAGTACCTTAGAGATGTTGTGTGGAGATGATAAAAAAAAAGTTCCCCCAATTCTGTATTTCCTAAAAAAAAAAAAAAAAAAAAAAAGGAGGTCTGAAAAAAAATCATTAACATGGTGAAACACATCTGATGACATCACCAAGATGTGTTTCACCATGTTAATGATTTTTCTTTCAGACCCCTTTTTCCTGAGAGGGCACAAATGTGAACCAAATGGACCCGCTAGGGTCCATTTGGTTCACATTATTGTACCCTCCCATGAAAATTTTGAAAATGGGTGGAATTCCCCTTTAAAGGGTTAGTTCGTTCAAACTTGGCCCACGGCTTTGTTCAGTTTTAAATTTTGGCCCACTCTGTATCTGAGTTTGACACCCCTGTACTGGAGTATTCAACTCAAAGCTAACTTGCAAACTGCTGAACAAATGCCTCTGATAATGATGTTGGGAGCATGATGACAGTCAGGGGCGGATTGGCACATATTTTCCCAATTTTGCCTTTGCCAGGGCCATCCTGGGGGGTAAAAATTTCATTTTTACACCCTCAAGAGTTAAAAATATTCATCATGTGAATTAGCCCAACTTAGTCTACACAACTAGAGAAGGTAGAAGATTAATGGTCATTTTTATCTGTATGTTCCAGGCGAGCATAACAGCACAGGGAGCTGTCTGTGGTGCTGAAGTGTTTATATATAACATAGAACAGCACAGGGAGCTGTCTGTGGTGCTGAAGTGTTTCTATATAACATAGAACAGCACAGGGAGCTGTCTGTGGTGCTGAAATGTTTCTATAGAACAGCACAGGGAGCTGTCTGTGGTGCTGAAATGTTTCTATAGAACAGCACAGGGAGCTGTCTGTGGTGCTGAAATGTTTCTATAGAACATAGAACAGCACAGGGAGCTGTCTGTGGTGCTGAAATGTTTCTAGAACATAGAACAGCACAGGGAGCTGTCTGTGGTGCTGAAGTGTTTCTATAGAAAAGCACAGGGAGCTGTCTGTGGTGCTGAAATGTTTCTATATAACATAGAACAGCACAGGGAGCTGTCTGTGGTGCTGAAATGTTTCTAGAACATAGAACAGCACAGGGAGCTGTCTGTGGTGCTGAAGTGTTTCTATAGAAAAGCACAGGGAGCTGTCTGTGGTGCTGAAATGTTTCTATAGATTTCTAGTGCATTTTGGAAGTGCCACTAGTGCTAGTTTTTGGATCTTGTCCAGGCCACTAGGTGACGCAGGCCACCGGGAAAACTCCCTGTACTCCAGATGGCCAATCCGCCCCTGATGACAGTGAGGTATGTGGATCCTACTTGATACTGAAGAGCGGTGACTTGTCTCGGGCATGGCAGCTTCCAGCGTGGGAGCTGAGGCCGACTCTCTGGGCTTTTCCAAAGCAGACAGAACCATATGATCTGGAGGCAAACAGTGTTGGGCAGTAACGAATTTTAGATTACATATTCAGGGCTTGACACTAACACTTGCCCGCTTGCCCGGGGCAAGTAAAAAAAATGGTAGGGCAAGTGAAGACTGCTACCTGGTTGCCCGATCGGGCAAGTGTGTGAGTGTGACTTAGTGCACTATAACACAACACAAGATAAATTTGTCTTGAAGGCAGTCATTGCACTCTGCCTCTGTGTCTTTCCCTGCTTTCTAGCTGTCCACAATTCCAGGCTGGATTTGGGAAACAAAACAGGCAAATTAACATGCACATCAAACATCTACATCCTCTAGTTGTGTAGACCTGGGCTAATTAAGATGATGAATTTTAACTCTTGAGAGTGTAAAAATGAAACCAAATGGACCCGCCCATTTGGTTTCATGTTTACGTTCTCAAGAGTTACATCTGGTTAAACTTAAATGCAAAATTTACAATATATTTTTGGAGGGCAAGTAGAACCTGACTTGCACTTGCCCGATGGGCAAGTGCCTCGGAGACCTTAATGTCAACCCCTGATATTACTGTAATATTATTACTTTTGCTCCAGATTACTCTGCCAAAAATGGGTAATAAGTAATGCATTACTTGGCAAGTAACGCCATGTTACTTGTTTAAAATGAGCTTGTTGTTGCATGCAAAAATAGAACAGATTTACAAGCTATCGACAGCTATCGAAATCTGGTTTTGTTAGTTGCAAGTCTGTTTTGTGATTCAAGGTTAAAATGTTACCATTGCTTCTCTCTGCTCCTTTTATTTATTTATTTTTACCTAAGGAAGACATTTACAATGTCGGATTTTGTTGGCTTTTTTTCAGCTGCAGTTTGTGAGATTGGAGACTATTATTATTCCAATAAATTGGATTTGGTTCTAAAAAAGAGCTTGCTAAACAGATTATGTTGTACATCTCTATTTTTTCAAAGGTGGGAGTTGAGAACTTGGGAAAGTAATAACGTAATATGTAATATATTACTCTTCGATTCCAGTAATAAGTAAAGTAATGATATTACTTTGTCTAAGGGGTAACGAGTAAAGTAAAGAAGTTACTTTCCTAAGTAAAATAGGGCATCAGCATACTATATGCCAGGAGTGGGCAATTATTTTTCCCAAGGGGCCAAATGAGATACATCAAATATTGTGGAGAAGCCAAGACTAAAGGCTGAACTAAAGTCTGCGTGATATTAATCTCAAGATAAAAGTAAGCGTAAGACCAACCATTTTGACACCAGGGACCTCTATTTATTCAGAATTTGAGCCACAGAGGACCACAATTTGATGACATTTTAGCCACAGAGCGTAAAAATGAAACCAAATGGACCCTTGCGGGTCCATTTGGTTTCATTTTTACGCTCTGTGGTTTCATTTTTACGCTCTCAAAGAGTGACATCTGGTTACCCAACTTTACATATTTAACTGGAAGTCGCTCAAGGACCACCGGTTATTTTAATCATTGATCAGCAGCGTTTCAACCTATGCGGCCATCATTCATCAGGCTGTATCTTTTTCTCAAGGACGCAAGGAGAGCGCCTCCTATATACAGCTTATGGTGAGCTAACCTTCTTTTAAAAAGGAGAGAATTATTCTGGATATATACTACAGACTCTCTCTAGCACCCAAAGGCCTCAACGATGAACTCCCCATGAGTGTCATGCTAGCATCATTGTTTCTTTCAGTTCAATCTATGAGTGTTTTTAAACTTTTCTACCGTTTTTAACTATACTAGGACCTTTACCCGTTGTGAATATATGAACACCGAATGATGTACTGTGTGGGTAATGTGATGAGGGATTTGATGAAGATTTGGTGCAGCTTACACAAGGAAAAAACAGTATTTCGCCCAAAATTTAGCTGGTGCGGCTTATATTCAGGTGCGGCTTATAATCCGGAAATTACGGTATCTATGATTAAAACTAGAGATGCCCGATATTGACTTTTTTACCGATATCCGATATCCCGATATTATCCAACTTCTAATTCCCGATACCGATATCAACCGATATCAACCGATACCGATATATGCGGGCTCCAGTGGTGGAAAATAACAGAAACTATTACTATACAAATATTTAATATAAATAAACATTTAGTATAAATACGAATTAATGTTATAGCCTAGAAATACTCCATACAACTATAAATTCAACATGTAGCCTACTTGAGTAAAGTACAAAAGTAATGGTATAAACATGACCGTAGCGCTGAGTTACATATCTGTAAATAGTAGGGATGTTGAATGATTAATTTTTTTAATCAAATTAATCACAGCTTCAAAATTAATTTAATCATGATTAATCACCATTCGAACTATGTCCAAAAATTGCATGTTTTCCGGAAAAACAACACAGAATCTGTGAAAAAAATAACCATATATCTTTAAAATATTTATCAAAATAGGCGATCTACAAGCCCTCAATGCTTGTAGATCCTCCAGCTATACTCTATGGCTCTGGTTACAGGGAGACACAGCTATAAGTCTCCGTAAAAACCGTGCTCTACCCATTTATTTCAATGAGAAATGCTCAGTGAGTTGAGTCAGTGTGCACATGAGTTAATTGCGTTAATCAACAAAATTAATTTAATCCCATTAATTGACTATTTTTCAACAGCCTTAGTAAATAGTCATAATTTCCAGTTTGTAAAATACCGATACCGATACTTTCCGATATGAAATTTGAAAGCTTTTATCGGCCGATAATATCGGAGGGCCGATAATATCTGGCATCTCTAATTAAAACCGTCCAATCCTCTCCGTTTCAGCCTGTGTTTCCCACGGTTCTTACCACTCTCTTTCACAATTTTTCAAAAATAGCAGATCTACAAGCTCATATCGCGCCAGTCGGTGGCGCGATATGAGCTTGTAGATCTGCTATTTTTCAACAGCTAAAACACCAAAACGCCTTCAGTACACAAAGGGTAAAGTGTATAAAGTACAGCTGTCAATCGATTAAAACGTTTTATCGCAATTAATCGCATGATTGCCCATAGTTAATCTTTGATTAATCGCAATTTGATCGCATATTTTATGAGTTCTAAATAAACCTTAAATGAGTGTTTTACAAGAGTATTCATATCAAGGACAATTATTTATTCTACATTTGAGCCACAGACCACCATTTGATGACATTTATTTAGACTTACTGACCTAAATTAAAGTTTGTCAACAATTTGATGTTGGTATCGTTAGGAACGAACATGCGCGTTTTGTAGAAAGTTTTCTACATTCTAATTGTGTAGACTTATTTTAAAGTAACTTAACTGATGCAGATATTTAACAATTATTCACCTGTATTTGGCAAAATTGAACCAAATAGACCCTCTTGGCCTTTGGTTTTACTGTGAGTTAATCTCGCACTAAAAAAATTAATCGAGTTAACTCACGGCTGAGTTAACTCGCGATTAACTAGTTAATGCTGACAGCCTTAGTATAAAGAGAAGAGGTGTAACTGTAGTCAGGAGGCCAGCACTAGGCTGGTCTCGCCGAGTTGTGTTTTTCGGGGACACAAAACTCTTGTTTCTCACCGCTCTCGGCAGGCTGCTCACACAGCTTGTCCAGAGTGTTGAAGGAGATGTCCAGGTACTCCCTCTGGATGGCGCTGACGGCGATCTTCCTCTGCTTGCGCTGCCGCGGGACGATCTGGATCTTAAACTCCGCCTCCTCCTCGTCCCCCGGCTTTGGGTCGCTGCTGTCCTCCTCCTCCTCGTCGCCCATGTCGAAGCCGTCGTCCTCGTCATCCCCTTCCTCCTCCTCCTCGTCCTCCTCGATGTCCTCTCCCTCGCCCTTCTCTGGCGAGGAGGACGCCGTGTCCTCAGGGATGTCCAGGAACACCGTCCGGTCCACCACGGGACTCGAACCCAAGGCCTGGTGGGATTCAGCCATATTTGGGTGTAATTATGTCACGCGGGGTCAAACCATTAGCAATAAACTTGAGATACAGTATATATAGCAAACTATGGAAATATTTACAATAAACAATAAATGCAGTAGGAATCTGCGGTATGCGGTAGGAAACTAGGAATAAGGGTGGGCAAAAAAATCGATATGCCAATATATTGCAATGCCTAATGCCATGATATCAATATCGAAGGTCCAAAAAACGATTTTTTTTGATACTTATGTAGGTCCTATTCATTATTTGTTCATGTCAGAAAGACTGGGTGACATTATCAGGCTGCACTGATGTCTATGATTGAACTTTTTGTTCAATTTGTCTATATTATTTAAAATCGCTTTAAAATGTTCTATAGTTGATTGAACTTGTGGGGAAACACAACTTGAAAAGTGAATGTGGTAAATTTTAACCGGTACAAGTTGCATATGTACCAGCGTCAATATACCAAAAACATACTGCACTGGGAGAAAAAGCAGACAGTTGATCGGAGCGGAATGGAAGATCAGGCAGCAGAGTTGGTCTCAAGATGATGGTGTTTTATTTCAGCAGACAGCAAACAGCATACAGCATCGGGCCTCGGGCTCCGAGAGAGCCCTCGGCTTAAACAGCCAGCCACTAGGTGTGGTGACTGACAGACTGACTGAACCGACTAATACAATGACTATAGCTTTTATGCAGGTTTTAAAACAAGAATACACATTCACATAGACAGCTGTCACCAAGGAAGGGGTTGTTCTTAGAACCGAAGCAAACATGGTCAGGTCACACATTTAAATGGAAGTCTTTTCATGTCACCTGTCACCTGTCAAACACTGTACCCAAATGTGTCCCTGTGCCCATCCTGTCTCACCATGGGGTCCACCAGAGAGCTGACATTGCAGAATCTCTCTGACCAACTCGAAGGGTGACAACAGGGAACAGCCTAAATGTGCTATAATTAACATATGAGACTTTGCCGGTGAAATAACAAATCACAGCCATTTGGTTTCATTTTTTGATTCTTCAATGACATCATCAAGTTGTTTTTGTGTCGTGTTTGTTAATGATTTTTCTTTTAGGATCTTTTTTCAAATGGACCCAAACGGGTCCATTTGGTTCCATTTGTACACCCTCAGAAAAAATGGAGGACGCCGTGTCCTCAGGGATGTCCAGGAACACCGTCCGTGTTCCTGGAAAATGTTCTTGTTCTTGAAAATGTTCTTGTGAAATTATCTTGACAACTGAACTCCACCCATTTTCAACATTTTAATTTAATGTTTTTAATGTCATTAATATACCTTAGAGATGTTGTGTGGACATGATAAAACAAGTTCCCCCAATTCTGTATTTCCCAAAAATGGAGTCTGAAAGATATCATTAACATGGTGAAATACATCTGATGACATCACCAAGATGTATTTCACCATGTTAATGATTTTTCTTTCAGACCCATTTTTGAAAATGGGTGGAATTCCCCTTCAAGAGATCAGCCCCAGCGACCGTCTGACCCCCCCACTCTCAAACAAACAGATTTGCATGAATTACACACCGAAAGGTTACGCGTCCAAATGGTACCTTACAGGTCCATTTGGTTTCATTTTTACGCTCCCAAGAGCTAAAAAATGTTAATAAGACCGGTTTCCCGGTAAAACCGGAACCCGGTTGTGTTTCGGTCATGGTAAACCCAGGTTTTAAACTTTGAAAAGCATCCAAAGCGTACCGCCTTGGACGCCTCCTCTCCTCCGGGGCTCATCATGGTGGTGGTGTCGTCCAGGGACATGTCTGGGACGTGGGGACTCTTCCTCAGCAGGTCTCTCTTCTGTTTCAGGGTCATGGGACTGTCCTGGTTGGCAGCGTCCGGACGCTCAGGGAGCTCCAAGGAAGAGCCTGGAGTCACCCGCTGCCGGGGCGCCTCCGGGGGTCCCTGGGAACAATCCTCCACACTCACCTGCACCACAAGGGGGGGGGGGGATTTTATATTATGAAAATGGGCGATAACAATAACGCCAAAAGTTGCTTGTTTGTTTTATCTAAAATATAATAATGGATTGCATTCAGGGGTTGACACTAAGGTCTCCGAGGCACTACTCACCCTCGGGTCAGTTTACTTCCTACTTGGGTGTTTGGGTACCAGGTGGTCCCCAGTTAAGTTGGTTAACCAGATGTAACTCTTGAGAACGTAAAAATGAAACCAAATGCACCCGCAAGGGTCCATTTGGTTTCATTTTTACGTTCTCAAGAGTTAAAATTAATCATCTTAATTAGCCCAAGTCTACACAACTAGAGAATGTAGAAGATTAATGGTCATTTTGATCTGTATGTTAATTTGCCTGTTTTGTTTCCCAAATCCAGCCTGGAATTGTGGATATCTAGAAAGCAGGGAAAGACACAGAGGCAGAGTGCAATGACTGCCTTCAAGACAAATTTATCTTGTGTTGTGTTATAGTGCACTAAGTTGCACACTTGCCCGATCGGGCAACCAGGTAGCAGTCTTCACTTGCCCACTTGCCCCGGGCAAGTGGGCAAGTGTTAGTGTCAAGCCCTGGCATTTTTATACCGCTTTTCCAAGTGCTCAGAGACTCACCTGCACCACGGGGGACATGCGCAGGGTGCTGCTGCTGGCGGGGGAGGCAGGGGGGGCCGGGGGGGCCCTGGTGGCGCTGCCGTTGGGCCACTGGGCAGCGGGGGAGGCCGGGGGGGCCCTGGCAGCGCTGCCGTTGGGCCGCTGGGCCACCAGGGCGGCGCTGAGGTCGAACTCCTCGTCGCTCTCTACGATCCTCAGCGGAGGCAGCGTCTCGAACACCAGCGAGTCGCTGTCCGACATGGACAGGATGGAGTGTTTCTCTGGGATGGAGGTGCAGTCTGACGACAGGTCGATCAGGTCCGGGTCCTCCTCCTCATCCTTGTCGCGCGCCGAGCCCTGAGGGTACGCAGCAGAATCTAGTTCAGTCAACGCTTCGTGAAGGGCCTGCATTAAAAACTGCTTTAAGTTTGAATGAAAAATAGCAGGTGTTCACGTCTCATAGCGCGCCACTATGAGACGTGTTTTTCAGGAAAATCTTTTTTTTTTTCTATGATCCTCACCAAGCGCTGAGTTAATTGAGAAAGTAAATGAGACTCAAAGTAAAACAATTAGTTGCATTCATTTCTTACCATGCTACTTGAAGAATGATTCGATTTTTAATCATTGGCTTATATGGAATGGTATGGATAAATATTTTCTGGGCAAAAATAAAAATAAAAATGTAAACCACTTTTTTATGTTCCATAGAACAGGAAAACATGGTTTACAAAAAATGTTCATGAAAAGTTCTCCAGTGTCAGACGCTAGATTCTAATTTCCGACGCTAGATTCTAGTTTTTCTGAAAAAAAAAAGAAAAAAAAAATCTGTTCCTGTTCTTTGAGAGCGTAAAAATGAAACCAAATGGACCCTTGCGGGTCCATTTGGTTTCATTTTTATGCTCTCAAGAGTTAAAATATTCAGAATCTGAATTAGCCAGAGAATGTAAAAGAATGGTCATTTTTGATCTATGTTTGCTTGTTTTGTTTGTGAAATCCAGCCTGGAATTGTGGACTAAAGCAAAAGAAATCTTTAGTTTTGGGGTCTGTGGGGCTAAAATGTCATCAAATACTGTCTCAAATATGAATAAATTGAGGGCCCTGGTGTCAAAATGGTTTTATCTTGAAATTAAATTAATATTAGGCAGACTTTAGTTCAGCCTTTCGTCTTGGCCCTCCACAATATTTTATGTGTCTCATTTGGCCCCTTGGGAAAAATAATTGCCTACCCCTGGTCTAAGGGGTAACGAGTAAAGTAAAGAAGTTACGTTCCTAAGTAATATTGGCCAACACTGACTGCCATACTCTACCTCCTGTGAGCTGCGGTCCGCCTTGTCGTCGAAGGTCTCCATGCAGCTGAGGCGGACCTCTGGAATGACCCTCTTGGAGCAGTCCGACTGGCCTCCCCGCGAGCCGCGCCGTTCCCCTGGGACACCGTTGTTGTTGTTGCCCTGACCAGAGGAGCCGTCCGATGAACCCTTGGTCCCCCCACGGTGGTGGTGGTGGTGCCTGCCGCGAAGAAATAAATCCACATGCCAATATAATCAGTCATTCCACGAAAACGGTACGATTTGGACTTTTTTTTTTCTGAAATTTTGACCGAAAGATTTTCGTTTTCTGAATAGCCCCACAATATTAAGGACATCTTTAGCTATAAGAAAAACATAACAAAACATTTCCCATCTCAGGCATTCAATATAATTTTTAATATATATTTTGACATGGTAATTGATAACGGAGTTGAGCTAATTAAGTTAATAACGGAGTTGTGATTTTTGTACTAAAGATAGTCACTACTCTGAGTTGAGTAAGAGGAGAAGACTTGGCAAGCCTGAGGCTTACGGAATCAGATATATTGTTGGAATAACAAACAGAATCTTTATAAATAATTGTTTTATATCATTATTTCATGTAACAGAGTTGAGCTGTTATGATTTACAACCACATGTGAGAGTACAAAATGCCTCTAAAACGGTGTAAAATGAGGTTCTAAATTGCCACTTTCTGTAGCATGTTGGTCAGAAGAGTTGTAGAATACTACTTCCTATTGTTGATGTCACTAAAGGGTCAGTTAATTGTTGTTATGGAGGGAAGAATGACTTGTGTAACGGAGTTGAGTGCAACTGAGGGACACAGCTATATAATGCCATTTAAATGATTAATCATCTATTTATTCAAAAACTAAACATGTCCAGCAATAAAGTACAGATAGATATACAGTATATGCTCAAGTCACAATTTTTGGATTTTTGTTGATGTTCATATGTCAAGTCCACTTTCATCGAAGGCCATTGGGGACATGGAAAAATGGACAAAATAGGGGGTGTCTACTGAGAGAAAGCAAGATAATTTCTGATATGAAGATAAAATCCATGTAATATTTACACAATATTAAAGGGAACATTTCAATTGATTAGAAAATCTTTTAAAAATATTTTTCAGTGACTCCATCAATAAAATACAGCCAAAACGGTCAGAGGGACTGCAAATGGAACCGTTTCCGTGGAATGACTCATGTATTGGCAATCAAAACAGTGTGTTACCCGTGGCTGTGTCGGATCGGTCTCATCAGAAAGGAGAGAAAGGGGAGCGGTGTCATGACTGTTGTATTCACTGATGTCAATCACATTTCAGGGCAGTAGTGTAGGCATTAAGGTGACGGGTACTGGGTAATCTGGACTGGGGAGCACAGAATCTAATCAGGGGGGCATCGCCCCCTACTGCCCCCCCCCCCCCCCCCCCCCCCCCCCCGTAGATACGGCCCTGCCTACCTGCCGTGGGCGGCGGAGGAGGAGCAGGACCCCGTGGGGGGCAGCCCCCCGGCGGTGGGGGGCTGCCCCCCCTGCAGGTCACAGCGGTCCATGCAGGACTTGCGGCGGTGGACATCCAGGTTGTACAGCAGGGAGTCGTCTCTGGAGATGTCCAGAGACTGCTGCTTGTGCATGGCCTGGAGGCGCTTGGAGCGAGAGCTCCTGTCCCACAGGCACTGAGGAACGTTGTCCTGGTGGACACCGCCGGTACCGCCGGTACCACCACCACCACCACCAACACCACCACCGGCCTCACGGTACTCCAACTCTATCTCACCTGGAAACAAAAACAACCAGCATGAGGACGCCAGCTGACGTTCTGCACTGGAGACGTTTTTTTTTTGCAGTGGAGAAAATGACGATCGCAACGACACTCTACGTCAGTAACATGCACCGGCCCGGTGCCATTCCACAATTCACTCTACGTCAGTAACATGCGCCGGCCCGGTGCCATTCCACAATTCACTCTACGTCAGTAACATGCGCCGGCCCGGTGCCATTCTACAATTCACTCTACGTCAGTACCATGCCGGCCCGGTGCCATTCCACAATTCACTCTACGTCAGTAACATGCGCCGGCCCAGTGCCATTCCACAATTCCAAACTGCCATTGTTGCGCCCTCCCATTGTTACGAATTTACGAGACGCAAAACCCTACCCTTCTCCAACCGTAACCCCCGACCCTCAACCACCTCACAGACCTGACAGTCTGTGAGGTTAGGTTGAGGGTTGGATGTTTAGGATTAGGGTTACGGTTGGAGGGGTCTAGGGTTTTGCTACAAACATTGCTACACCCTTCTCTAAACCTACCCCTAAACCTAACCGCTAGCACGTCGCAGCTGATAGTGGATTTCCAGGGCATGTTCGGAGCGCTCAGTTTCTGACCCCTCAATGTCGCAACTCTTCTACTATGAGCCCAATGCGCAGCGCATGTTATTGACGTAGAGTGTTGTTGCATCCGTCATCTTGTCCGGTGCAAAAGAACTTGTCCAGTGCTAAAGGAAGCTGGCTATGAGGACAGACAGTAACAGGGGCGGGTGTAACGTGTCCCGTTGGGGGGGGGGCAAGAGAACATGTTGGAGGGGCAAGTAGAAAATGGTCGGTGATGAAGACTTTTATTAGTCAAGTAAAGCTTCAGTTGTTGTAGAAGTTGCAAGAGACACGCAGCATGCATAAAGCTAAAGGTCTGACTCAGAGAGTTTTCTGTTTTCAATGATGAAATGCTGTTGGTTTAGTGGTGACACAGCTGTAGTTAGTTAGTAGCAGTAGTAGTTTTTCAAATCATTTTAAATGTAAGCACTTTAATTTGAAATGTCTTGGGTTGTTTTGGATGTCATCGTGTTTGGTGGGGCAGACTGGGCATTTAGGGGGGGGCATTGCCCCCCGTTGCCTATGCCTAGATCCGCCCCTGGTATCAGGGAAGACCAGACTGCTTACTTTTCTGGGCATTGAGCTCCACTGGCTGGTACTTCACAGACTTGCTGCCTCCGATCCTCTTGAGTCGAGCGAAGAAGGTCTGGGACTCCTTGTTGGCGGCTCCCGTTGGAGTGTCATGGATGTCTGACTCATCAAACACACTGTCTTCCTCTAGGAAGGAAACAGAATGCAATGCAGCGTTATGCTTCACTTTCTGAAATCTGTAAACAATGAGCCCCTCACTAACAAGTCCCTCCCCCATCTGGCCTTGTCCAATAGGCACGTTAGAAGGGGAGAGCTTGACCTAAATAGCAACAGTTTCTAATTCCAAGAGGCCAATGGCAAGAGGCCATAGAGTAATAAAATATTTTTTTGAGAATATTTTTGATTTAGTCTTAGTCTTTTCAATAAGGCATATTCAGTCTTTTAGTCCCATTTAGTCTTCTGAAATTCATTTTTTTAGTCTAGACTTAGTCGACGGAATGTCAAAAAGGATTTAGTCTTAGGGCTCGATTTTGGTTACATTAGCCCTTATACGCAATTAATGCACTTAGCATTGGGGAAGAGGCGTTCCCACACTAAAGTTGATAATTTCGTTGCCTGGAATTGTGGACTAAAGCAAAAGAAATCTTTAGTTTTGGGGTCTATGGGGCTAAAATGTCATCAAATACTGTCTCAAATACTGAATAAATTGAGGGCCCTGGTGTCAAAATGGTTTTATCTTGAAATTAAATTAATATTAGGCAGACTTTAGTTCAGCCTTTCGTCTTGGCCCTCCACAATATTTTATGTGTCTCATTTGGCCCCTTGGGAAAAATAATTGCCCACCCCTGGTCTAAGGGGTGGTCGACGGAATGTCAAAAAGGATTTAGTCTTAGGGCTCGATTTTGGTTATATTAGCCCTTATACGCAATTAACGCACTTAGCATTGGGGAAGAGCCGTTCCCACACTAAAGTTGATAATTTCGTTACCATCCGATCTCCCTTAAACACCTCCTATACCCGTTAAATTATGCATAGGTGTGGTTTGGGCGTTTTTAGCTTTCATCCAATCCGTGTTGGTCTTGCCATTCCCTTTAATTCATCCCTTATCTACTTCCCTTATCCCTACTGCTAAGCCTGACCCTCCTAAGCACGCAGCCTGGCTGCGGGCTTAGGACACATGCATGAGTAGCCTATTCTCAAAGATTATAGCTCTCATTTTCAAACAATTATAGCTCGGTCAATTCTCAATCATTTCTTACTATTCAACATGTTATGTTGAAAAAACATGTTCCATGTTTTTTTGCTGTATGTGGCGTGCATTTCTCCCAAGTCTGCGAAATGTTATAAAGTAAATGGCAAAAAAAAGTCAGGAAATCGCGACAAAAAAGACGTTTTTTGATCATTCATCTCTCGGTCAATTCTGGACCATTTTTTACATTTCAAAGTGCAGCGTGACGGGAAAAAACCATGTGCAGGGCTTGACACTAACACTTGCCCGCTTGCCCGGAGCAAGTAAAAAAAATGGTCGGGCAAGTGAAGACTGCTACCTGGTTGCCCGATCGGGCAAGTGTGCAACTTAGTGCACTATAACACAACACAAGATGAATTTGTCTTGAAGGCAGTCATTGCACTCTGCCTCTGTGTCTTTCCCTGCTTTCTAGATATCCACAATTCCAGGCTGGATTTGGGAAACAAAACAGGCAAATTAACATACACATCAAAATGACCATTAATCCTCTACATTCTCTAGTTGTGTAGACCTGGTCTATGATGAATTTTAACTCTTGAGAGCGTAAAAATGAAACCAAATGGACCCTTGCAGGTCCATTTGGTTTCATTTTTACGTTCTCAAGAGTTACATCTGCAAAATTTACAATATATATTTTGGGGGGCAAGTGACCATGAGCTGAGGGCAAGTAGAACCTGACTTGCACTTGCCCGATGGGCAAGTGCCTCCGAGACCTTAGTGTCAACCCCTGATGTGGAAAAGCTTTGCAGGGGGCCCAGAATTGCTAGCTACGCCCCTGACCAGAGCGATAGCCCCGCCCCCTTGCCGTTCATTTCGATACAAGTTGCTCAGTGGCGTTTTGAAGCCGCGGAAGTATTTCCTCCATGGACGCACCTGAAGCAAGCGATCATGGGAAGGGAAGAGAAAGAGATTCATGAACGAGCGCCGCCGAGAACGAGCAAAGGAAAAAAAAAACTGAACAGCATCAAAAAACAAGCTTGTGGATTTGTGGTGAGCTTATTATCCGTCATATAATACATCCGTTATGTCCGTGTGCACAAAGCAAACCAGCGTGCGTGCTCTCGGGGCGCTCAGCATGAATTCCACCCGCCTGCAGTACCAAACTGCAGGCGGGTGGACCCCCAGTTGAAACCCTCTGCGCTATAGGGTACCTTTCTCCTTCTCACTGTAGCGGCTGATATTAGAGTTGTCGCTGTAGAGCGGCCCGGCGCTGGCATGAGGCCGACAGCTGTGGTACTGGGCGTTCAGCGTGTTGATGGTGATGTGGATCAGGTGCAGAACGATCTTACTGCCGTCCATGTCTCTGTACGGATACTGAGGGGAAAACAGAGACATTCGTTATGGCGTTGTTGTTGTTGTTGTTGTTGTTGTTGTTGTTGTTGTTGTTGTTGTTGTTGTTGTTGTTGTTGTTGTTGTTGTTGTTGTTGTTGTTGTTGTTGTTGTTGTTGTGTTTTAACCCTTTCCGTTCTGAACGCGTTTTGGTGTTTTAGCTGTTGAAAAATAGCAGATGGCGCGATATTTGTGAAAATGTGGTGCAAATCTTTGAATATGTTATTTCGGAAGCAAACATTTTTAACTCAAATCTTTGCTTCTGGGGGATCCCCTAGAACAGTGGTGTCAAAGTCATTTGGGGTGGGGGCCGCATTGGACTTAATGTGACTTCATGGGGGCCGGAGCGCCGCGGTGCAACCAGTCGCAGACTGCAAGCATGCACGGCACACGCATGTTTACGTACACAGCCGTTACTTCTATACAGTATATCACACAAGTCATATTTATTATTAAGAATAGCTATTAATATATATTAATGACTTTTCATTATTGGTTTTATACGTGTAGCCTAGATTTAGACATTTGCTATGAAAGATGCTATTTTTATTTACAGAGCATCAATAAACCATACGAAAATAGCATTTAAATTTCAAATACTAAATTTAAGTAAGTATGTATATTTAACTAAGTATAGTTCTCGCTTATACACCCTTGTACTGTTAAAGTATAGTTCTCTCGATTACACACCCTTGTACTGCTGAAGTATAGTTCTCGGTTATACACCCTAGTAGTACTAGGGTGTATAACCGAGAACTATACTTCAGCAGTACTAGGCTAGTACTGCTGAAGTATAGTTCTCTCGGTTACACACCCTTGTACTGCTGAAGTATAGTTCTCTCGGTTACACACCCTAGTACTGCTGAAGTATAGTTCTCGGTTACACACCCTTGTACTGCTGAAGTATAGTTCTCTCGGTTACACACCCTTGTACTGCTGAAATATAGTTCTCACTTTGCAGTGCCAGCAGCCTAGCCTGGTAAAACAACTCCCCCTGCTGGACAACATGCATTACATGCAGTTCAGGAGAGAGCTCAAAAGCATTTCTTTAAACGATCATAACTTTTGATAGGAATGTGCTAGAGACTTACTTTTTTTTTAATAGACTCAGACATTCTTGCTCTACAAGCCCGGGGCCGGATTAAATCATCTCGCGGGCCGGATCTGGCCCGCGGGCCTTGACTTTGACACATGTGCCCTAGAACAACATGTTTTTAGATGAGGTTCTGCAGCTAAAAAAAAAATAGATATTCCTGGGAAATATCTTCCTGTGAAATATGTTAACATCACTGACACAGAAAGAGAATTTTCCAGAAAAACTAGAATCTCACACCAGGGACTAGAATTTAGTGTCAGAAACTAGAATTTAGTGTCATGGACTAGAATCTAGTGTCATGGACTAGAACCTAGAGTCAGGAACTAGAATCTAACTTCAGAAACTACTACTGAGAGGAACTAGAATCTACCGTGGGGGACTAGAACCTGGCATGAGGAACTAGAATATAGCATCAGAAACTAGAATCTAGCATGAGAACTAGAATCTAGCATGAGGAACTAGAATATAGCATCAGAAACTAGAATCTAGCATGAGAACTAGAATCTAGCATCAGAAACTAGAATCTAGCATCAGAAACTAGAATCTAGCATGAGGAACTAGAATATAGCATCAGAAACTAGAATCTAGCATGAGGAACTAGAATATAGCATCAGAAACTAGAATCTACCGTGGAGGACTAGAATCTAGCATGAGGAACTAGAATCTAGCATCAGAAACTAGAATCTAGCATGAGAACTAGAATCTAGCATCAGAAACTAGAATCTACCGTGGAGGACTAGAATCTAGCATGAGGAACTAGAATCTACCGTGGAGGACTAGAATCTAGCACGAGGAACTAAAATCTACCGTGGAGGACTAGAATCTAGCATGAGGAACCAGAATCTAGCATCAGAAACTACAATCTGATCAGGACACAATGGGTTAAATAAAGCTATTGAAAATAACAAGTTAATTAGTTAAATTAATTCTGTTGATTGTTGTTGGTGAATTCCACTCATTTTCAATATTTTACTATGTCATTAAAGGTAGGGGAAGTGATTTCACTTTTGTCAGATATTACCCTTTTTTTTTTCTGTTAAAATGCTCTATTATAAGGTGTGGAAACCACATATGGAGTTTCCCCCTCTCCCACGTTAGCAGAGGAGCTAATAAAAGTTCCCCAGGTCACCACAATTCTCCTCCAATCAGGAGAGAGCAGCAGGTTCACATAGTGTAGCTACTTTTGGGGGCCCCTAGTGCACCAGGCTGGTACTACACCATGAATTTCAAATCACTTCCCCTACCTTTAATACACCTTAGATATGTTGTGTGGACATGGTAAAAAAAAAAAAAAAAAAAAAAAAAATCTGTGTTTCCTAGAAATGGAGGTCTGAAAAAAAATCATTAGCATGGTGAAATACATCTTGATGACATCATCAAGATGTCTTTCATGTTAATGAGTTTCCTTTTTTTCTGAGAGTGTACAAATGTGAACCAAATGGACCCACTAGGGTCCATTTGGTTCACATTTGTACACTCTCAGAAAAAAAATGAAAATGGGTGGCATCCCCCCACTTCTAAAAGTCCCACTACAACACTGGTTATGTGCCATATGGTGTCCTGTAGAACACGGTTACCTTATAGAGGATAACCAGCAGGGCTTTGAGCCACATCAGTGTGTTTTATGTGCCATATGGTGTCCTGTAGAACATGGTTACCTCATAGAGGATAACCAGCCCACATCAGTGTGAGTTATGTGCCATATGGTGTCCTGTAGATCTGGGTTACCTTATAGAGGATAACCAGCAGGGCTTTGAGACACATCAGTGTGTGTTATGTGCCATATGGTGTCCTGTAGAACACGGTTACCTTATAGAGGATGACCAGCAGGGCTTTGAGACACATCAGTGTGTGTTATGTGCCATATGGTGTCCTGGAGAACATGGTTACCTTATAAAGGATGACCAGCAGGGCTTTGAGCCACATCTGCCTGATGTGGGGTCTCAGGGCCCACAGGGAGCACCGGGGAGGCTGCTGGAAGTAATGCCTGAGCTGGGGGCAGGTGCAGTACTTCAACACCTGAACCACTAGAGGGAGCAGTTGCTTCCCCAGGCCGATGTTGTAGTCTAGCACCTGCAGAAAGAAAAGAAAAACAAGAAAAGCAATACAATATTCATCTGAATTAGAGAATGTAAAAGAATTGTCATTTTTTATTTTATTATTATTATTAAATTAATATTATGCAGACTTTAGTTCAGTCTTTAGTCTTGGCCCTCCACAATATTTTATGTATCTCATTTGGCCCATTGGGAAAAATACTTGTCTACTTGTTTGAAAAATGTCTAAATTAAAAAAAAAAAAGAGAAAAAAAAAGAAAAACGCAAGGCTATAGCCTTTCCGTTTTTCATCGTTTTGAGGTAGAGCAGGGGTGTAAAACTCAAATACAGAGTGGGCCAAAATAGAAAAATTGGTACAATTCGAGGGCCGGAGATACCGGTCTGTATTTCAACACCGTTTTACAATGACGTCCCTGTCAAACAGCACAAAAGTGATTTCGCTTCCAAAAAAATCAATGTCTCTTAATGGCAAGATAATTGTAAAGATGAAACTGCCTGCATTAAAAAAGTTTTTAAGTTTTAATTTTTAATGAAAAATAGCAGGTGTTCACGTCTCATAGCGCCCCACTCTGTGGCGCGCTATGAGACGTGAACACCTGCTATTTTTCGGGGAAAATCTTGTTCTTCTATGATCCTCACCAAGTGATTTAATTGAGAAAGTAAATGAGACTGAGTTGAGGAAGTAAAACAATTAGTTGCATTCATTTCTTATCACATTGTGCGCAATATACCAGAGGGCCAGTTCTAATACTAATTCAATATCATCCTGTGGGCTGAAGATAATTCATTCACGGGCCTGATTTGGCCCCCAGGGAGGTAGAGTTACCTGTGCAATGCTGGCGGTGAACTGCATTACTGCATTACTTTCAATATTACTTTCTGTTTGCTTACTTTCGTTGCAAGTGTTCTTGTGAAATTATCTTGACAACTGCAGAAGTTAAATAATTACTTATTTTCTATAATTTGTCATCAAATTATTTACTAGCTTTCAGGAATTCAAGGAATAAATTTGTTTTCTCAAGTCGATTTCATATGCATTTGGCCAGATAGCCAAGTGCGCTTGCTTTATTGTAGGTATGCCACTGGCCTAAGCAAAATTTGATTAATAGTGATACTAAATATTTACTTATATAGGCCTATTTTGTAAAAAAAAAAAAAAAAAAAAAGTTTTTTAAGTAATTAAGTAATATGTAATAGTAATAGAAATATATTACACTTGTTAGGACAGTAATATTGTAATATAATATATTGCTTTAAAATGAAGGTAATAATTATATTAATATATTAACAAGGTAAAGTAATATTCCCAACACTGTTCGGAAATGACGGTACCTGTGCGATGCTGGGGGGGGGGGGGGGGGGGGGCAGCTGTTTAACCAGATGTAACTCTTTGAGAGCGTAAAAATGAAACCAAATGGACCCTTGCGGGTCCATTTGATTTCATTTTTACACCCTCAAGAGTTAAAACATTCATCATGTGAATTAGCCCAACTTAGTCTACACAACTAGAGAATGTAGAAGATTAATGGTCATTTTGATCTGTATGTTCCAGGCGAGCATCTAGCGCATTCTAGTGCATTTTGGAAGTGCCACCACTAGTGCATTTTGGATCTTGTCCAGGCCACTAGGTGGCGCCGCAGGCCACCGGGAAAACTCCCTGTACTCCAGATGGCCAATCCGCCCCCTGTGTGAGGTATAAAGTTACCTGTGCGATGCCGGCGATGAAGGCGTTGAAGCAGGTGGAGGTTCTCATCTTCTGCGGAGCGATCATGAAGCATCCTTCCTGCTGGTCGTACCCCAGCAGAACGTACAGGTGTCTCTTCACGGCGTTGAAAGCCTTAGCGCTGCTGATGTCCGCCTCGGCGCTGCTGT
>CM076980.1:4519644-4542390 GCA_039105355.1 Benthosema pterotum
GCCCAGGGGCCAAATCAGGCCTGTGAATGAATTATCTTTGGCCCACAGGATGATATTGAATTAGTATTAGAACTGGCCCTCTGGCATATTACACACACCATGATAAGAAATGAATGCGACTAATTGTTTTACTTCCTCAACTCAGTCTCATTTACTGTCTCAATTAACATAGAAGAACAAGATTTTCCCCGAAAAATAGCAGGTGTTCACGTCTCATAGCGCGCCACAGAGTGGCGCGCTATGACACGTGAACACCTGCTATTTTTCATTAAAACTTAAAACAGTTTATAACGCAGGCAGTTTCATCTTTACAATTATCTTGCCATTAAGAGACATTGATTTTTGAAGGGAAATTGTTTTTTTGCTGTTTGACAGGGATGTCATCATGAACCGGTGTTGAAACACAGACCGATATCTCTGGCCCTCGACTTGTACCAATTTTTCTATTTTGGCCCACTCTGTATTTGAGTTTGACACCCCTGTTTTAGTAACAACACGGCCGTGATGGCTGCATGGAGGTCAGAACAGCTTTGTTTTAGTAACACATATAAATCAGGCCCGTGAATGAATTATCTTTGGCCCGCGGGATGAAATTGAATTAGTATTAGAACTGGCCCTCTGGCATATTACACACACCGTGATAAGAAATGAATGCAACTAATAATTTACTTCCTCAACTCAGTCACATTTACTTTCTGAATTAACTCATCACTTGGTGAGGATCATAGAAGAACAAGATTTTCCCCGAAAAATAGCAGGGGTTCACATGTTCATGAAAAATAGCAGGTGTTCAGGTCTCATAGCATCCGTCATCTTGTCCGGTGCGAAAGAACTTGCCCGGTGTAAAAAGGAAGCCGGCCTCCCACTGATAGGGACACATACTAGTAGGGAAGGGGAAGCCTCCTCCCCCTGATAGGGACACATACTGGTAGGGAAGGGGAAGCCGGCCTCCCCCTGATAGGGACACATACTGGTAGGGAAGGGGAAGCCGGCCTCCCCCTGATAGGGACACATACTAGTAGGGAAGGGGAAGCCGGCCTCCCCCTGATAGGGACACATACTAGTAGGGAAGGGGAAGCCGGCCTCCCCCTGATAGGGACACATACTAGTAGGGAAGGGAAGCCGGCCTCCCCCTGATAGGGACACATACTAGTAGGGAAGGGGTAGCCGGCTTCCCCCTGATAGAGACACATACTGGTAGGGAAGGGGAAGCCGGCCTCCCTCCCCCTGATAGGCAGCACCGATTCTTCCTATACGCAGACTACGCACTCTGCGTAGGGCCCCCGATTCCCCAAAGCCCCCCCCCCCCCCAGCTCTGAGTAAATAACTAATTGAAAGAACTGTTATTTACGCAAATAACGTAGAGTGGGCGCATGTACGTTTATTGAACCGCGGAGCATTACGCAAATAACGTACAGCGGGCGAACGTAACCACTCTAGTGCATGCTAGTTCTGTACGTACAGTAGAAGGGAAATCTTCTTCCGTAAACAGCGTTACTTGAATCATGCCCGCTGTCGCGGTTTTTTACACCACGCAGAAACGCCCCCACTTTTTGCTTAGCATGTTTGGTCAACAACATCATTACTTCAGGATATGAAAAAAGGAGCAGCAGCAGTCAGGTAGGCTGGCAGGCTAACGCTATGAATGACTGCAGTTTTCGGTTGTGCTGTTAAATGTTGGGTTGTCGGTAGTGTGTTGTTGTTGTGTTGTACAAAATGTTTTGTTTGGTGGCAGAGATACAAGCTTGTTGTATTTTGTCAATAATAATATCTCCTATGCGGCATGCCCAAAGCTTAGAGTATTATGGATATAGACAGTTATGTCAACTCCGTTCACTTCATGAAGCCAGTCACTTCACAGAGTCTCTATGTTTATGTGGCACTATTATGCTACTACACAGAATGTGTTGGTTACTGTATCCTACAATACTTTGACGGTGAACAAATATTTTCAACTCTTATTTGTCCCTATTCTAGACCTGCTACATCTCTACATAAGAGACAGTTTCATAGTTTTGTTGTTGGTCAGGATTGAAATAGCAATAAATACATTCATTTGAAAAGGAAACATTGGAGAGAGAGAGAGAGAGAGAGAGAGAGAGAGAGAGAGAGAGAGAGAGAGAGAGAGAGAGAGAGAGAGAGTGTGTGTGTGTGTGTGTGTGTGTGTGTGTGTGTGTGTGTGTGTGTGTGTGTGTGTGTGTGTGTGTGTGTCCATAGGTTTATAACAATTAAGTTATCTATAATTTATTTCTCCGCAAAAAATGGCCAAAATAACAAAAAATGCCAAAATCAGCACCTGAGAAGCAGGGCCCCTAGTAAAAAACCTGCTTAGGGCCCCTTGGAGGCCAGAATCGGCACTGCTGATAGGGACACATACTGGTAGGGAAGGGGAAGCCGGCCTCCCCCTGATAGGGACACATACTGATAGGGAAGGGAAGCCGGCCTCCCCCTGATAGGGACACATACTGGTAGGGAAGGGAAGCCGGCCTCCCCCTGATAGGGACACATACTAGTAGGGAAGGGGAAGCCGGCTTCCCCCTGATAGGGACACATACTGGTAGGGAAGGGGAAGCCGGCCTCCCCCTGATAGGGACACATACTGGTAGGGAAGGGGAAGCCGGCCTCCCCCTGATAGGGACACATACTAGTAGGGAAGGGGAAGCCGGCCTCCCCCTGATAGGGACACATACTGGTAGGGAAGGGGAAGCCGGCCTCCCCCTGATAGGGACACATACTGGTAGGGAAGGGGAAGCCGTCCTCCCCCTGATAGGGACACATACTGGTAGGGAAGGGGAAGTCCTTATTGCAGTCCAGGTGGAGCTGGGCCTCCAGGGACAAGGTCTCAAAGCGGTTGACAAAGAACTCCCAGCTGAGCGCTGGGACTTCCTTCTTCAGGGAGTGAAGCAGCAGCAGTTTACTGAGGATGATGGGTCTGTCCCGGACCACCGTGTCGAACTGGAAGTCTAGACAGATACACAGACCCTGGAGAGAGAGACGCACGCACGCGCACGCACGCACACACGCACGCAAGCACACGCGCACACGCACACACACACACACACACACACACACACACACACACACACACACACACACACACACACACACACACACAACACCATCGTGTCAAACTGTAAGTTTAGACAGATACACAGACCCTGGAGAGATACACACACACACACACACATACACACACACACACGCACACACACACACACACACACACACACACACACACACACACACACACACACACACACACACACACACACACACACACACACACACACACACACACACAGACACACACACACACACACACACACACACACACACACACATGCATGCTGCGTGTCTGTTGCAACTTCAACAACAACTGATGTTATTGTTGATGCTTTACTTGACTAATAAAAGTCCTGTAACTGAAAATGGTAAGAGGGCAGATGAAACCCCAATTTGTGAAATGTTGCATCCGGCCAAGGGTCACCTGCAGCGCCGGCCTCTTGATGGTGTCCAGGAGCAGCCTGGCCCTGGTGGCCACGGCTGGGTTGACGTCTTCCACCGACGCCAGGAAGCAGCAGAAGGCGTGGGCCAGGGAATACTTCAGCAGGTGGTTCTTGGTCACAGAACCGATGTCCAGGAACCGACACAGAACCGCCACCTTCTCCACTGATCCACCGAGAGTCATGGAACGGGAAGAAACGCAAGAGAAACGGGGATTATCTCAACACAAAACAAACACAGACAGGCAACAGGGACTTAGGGATATAAAAAAAAAAAAAAAAAAAAAAAACTTGACTCCAGGGACCACCATTTATTCAGCATTTGAGACACGGACCACCATTTGATGACATTTTATCCCCACAGACCCCAAAACTACAAAAGATTTCTTTTGTTTTTGTCCACAATTCCAGGCTGGATTTCACAAACAAAACAAAAGTGTAGACTTGTGCTAGTTCAGATGATGAAATATTTTAACTCTTGAGAGTGTAAACATGAAACCCACACACAGGGACCCTTGCGGGTCCATTTGGTTTCATTTTTACGCTCTCAAAGAGTTACATTTGGTTAACCAACTCTCCATTTTTTAACTGGAACTCTCTCAAGGACCAGAAATAAGACAAGGAGAAATGAACAGCTAAAAAGCCACTGTGTTAATTACCAACACTGGCCACTAGGTGTCAGTGTGGTTCCAGAGAGGGAGCGGTTGGTAAATACATGAGGGTGAGAACTGCACCCTGGCACTGTGGGAGAGATCATTTTGCTGTTATAAGGGGGAAAAAAATAAGTTGATAATGTGTTTCAGCGTTATTTTAATTACATTTGACAAAACAGCCTGTATTTTCACATTTCACAGCTTCCAGAGCTCATTTGGAGATGAATGCATTCAAAGTTATATCATTTTATCTACAGACCTGCGCAGTGACGTCACTGCCCCGGTTCCAGAAGTGTTTTCCCCATTCATTTTTCTCATAGACTTTTTTGAAAATAGTTTATATAAAGACGATTACACCGCGGACAAAGCCAACTCGGGTCGTGACGAATCACGATGGCACACACAATCTTTTGGGACGATCAAATACTTTCAAAGATGAAAAACGTAACAAAAAGTCTTGTATCCTGCCGTTTTCTACTTCTTGGTAATTATATATTATATGTGACTAAACTCCACCCACGTTGAGTCATCTCGGGGAAATGAAGTTGTCAGTACAAGGCTATAAACTTGATTTTCTCCGATTTTTTTACTATATAAAGCATGATATTGTGTGTCATCATGGTTTGTCACGACCCGAGTTGGCTTTGTCCCGCAAACCGTCTTTATATGAATTATTTTTGAAAAGTCTATGAGAAAAATGAACGGGGAAAACACCTAGTGGAACCGGGGCGGTTGCATTCTAATAGCGTTAGTGTTCTCATATTGGTCCTCCAAAATGCTCTCTACTATGGTCTATATCAGGGGTTTTCAACAGGTGGTCCGGGGACCACCAGTGGTCCTTGAGAAGGTTCCAGGTGGTCCCAGGGCTAAAGGATGGGTCAGACCTTTAGCTTTATGCATGCTGCGTGTCTGTTGCAACTTCAACAACAACTGATGTTATCATTGATACTTAGCCTACTGTATAAGTCCTGTAACTGAAAATGGTATGGGGGGCGGCTTGACACAATTGGGAAATGTTACATCCAGGCCTGTTTATAACCACCTTCAACCTAGCATCTGTGTTTTTGGACATGATTGATGATGCTTAATTGCGTAATGAAAGTGCTGTAACCGAAAATGGTATGGGTGCGACTTCATCGCCCATACCATTTTCTCTTGCCCCCCCCAAATGGGACATGTTATATCCGTCCCTGTACGTCACTCAGGGCATCGGCGTGCTCGCCAATGGATCGATGAATCAATGGCGCCGGAGAGGGTTAACATTATTGTCCGTGTTGTTCAATGGGCAATTATTTTTACCAAGGGGACAAATGAAATACATACAAATATTGTGGAGGAGCCAAGACTAGAGGCTGAACTATTTCAAGATAAAAGTAAGAGTGAGACCACTCATTTTGATACCAGGTCCCTTTATATATTCAGCATTTGAGCCACAGAGGACCACCATTTGATGACATTTTATCCCCACAGACCCCAAAACTATACGATTTCTTTTGTTTTTGTCCACAATTCCAGGCTGGATTTCACAAACAAAACAAAAGTGTAGACTAGTTCAGATGATGAATATTTTAACTCTTGAGAGCGTAAATGGACCCTTGCGGGTCCATTTGGTTTCATTTTTACGCTCTCAAGAGTTAAAATTCATCATCTTAATTAGCCCATAGTGGTCACAGACCCAGTGGTCCCTGACCCCAGCAAAATGATAGTTTGGAACCAAATGGACCTGGGAGAGGGATAGGTGAGATAGCTAGAAAGCAGGGATGTTGTTTGGCCTGTAGAGCGCGCGTCCTTCCTCTGGCTAAGTCAAGGTCGTGCAGCTGGGTTGCCAGTCGCAGGGCGAGAAGACTACGCATTAATCCCACAATTCCCCTTTGCCATTCGGCTGGGAAACGCGTGGTAACCATGGCAACCCTAGGGGGAGCAGTGGTTAAGCAGGGGCATGTGTGTGTGTGTGTGTGTGTGTGTGTGTGTGTGTGTGTGTGTGTGTGTGTGTGTGTGTGTGTGTGTGTGTGTGTGTGTGTGTGTGTGTGTGTGTGTGTGTGTGTGTGTGTTTGTCAGTGTTGCCAACTTGGTGCTCAAAATTATTGAAAAAAACCCTGGTGGAAAATCTAGTGCTTTTTTGCTGTATGGTGAGTTGGGGTGAAATTGGTTGACAGGCGCCAGAGATAAAACCCTCGTTTTTCCTCCTATGATAGAGTCCTCCTTCCTTCCTAGAACGGACCATTGGTAACCAAATGGACCCTTTATACATCTGTACCACTTGAGAGCGTAAAATGAAACCAAATGGATCCTTACGGGTCCATTTGGTTTCATTTTACGCTCTCAAGAGTTAAATTATATTTATTATTCTGTAGTTAGTTAGTAGCAGTAGTAGTGTTTCAAATCATCTTAAATATAAGCACTTTAATTTGAAATATCTTGGGTTGTTTTGCATGGCATCGTGTTTGGGGGGGGCAGGCTGGGTATTTAGGGGGGCATTATTGGCCCCCCATGCCCATGCCTAGATCCGCCCCTGGGGGTGGGACTCGATTAAAATTGTCAATCTAATTAATTTGAAGCTTTGTAATTAATTCATCTCAATTAATCGCATACCAATATTTGACCCGAGAAGCATTTTCTGTCAATTTGGAGTGTAAGTGAGTTTTTCTAAATCAAAATCATCAAAATCGGAAACTAACTAACTACAGCTGTGTCACCACTAAACCAACAGCATTTCATTATTGAAAACAGAAAACTCTCTGAGTCAGACCTTTAGCTTTATGCATGCTGCGTGTCTGTTGCAACTTCAACAACTGATGTTATTATTTGTATGGATTTCCTATGGAAATGTGTATGTGGTACAGTAGTGCGCTCTAGAGGGGACAGAAAGTATCACAACAGCTATTCACCTTGCGCTATATTACGTTTATTACCTGTTGCATCATCTAGTGTGTAATTGTATTATTTATGTGAGATGTAACTATGTTATATGCATGGGTAATTCTATTGTGATCATAGTATAGAGTATTTGACTTGGATGTGCGCATGCGCAAAGACCCGACTGTTGTTCAGTGTCTGTAGTAGTTGTTCAGTACTGGAGTTGCTGTTGACTTCGATGGTCTGTCGGTATGTACACAAAGTGCAAAGTTATTAATATGCTGTGAAACATCCTTATTGTGCACATTGTTTATATCCCTTTAGTCGTTCGTTTTCTGCTATTGATTGCATGTTTTGTATTTTTCTTTTCCTTTGCAGTAAAATTACCTGCTGCTGTTACTCCACTACAATAGGCTACCGTGTGTGCTACAACGGCAAATGCTAGTCGTTTTTTGTTAGCTTATATTGTGCGGACTGGCCTAGTTATAAAGTATAGGTTAGTGTGTGTATGTACGTGTATGAGTGTGATTTTATATAAACGATAAAACCCATTTCCGTTGTCGTGTGATTGCTTATTGTTTTGCTGAAGCTGAGTAATTTGCACAGAGTACGAAGTTAACAGTAAACCCTTTCAGAGGGAAATCATTTGGTAAAATTCTAATCAAGTGATATCTGAACATTATTGATGCTTTACTTGACTAAAGCATCAATAATAACGTCTAACCACAAGGCCACCAGACAGTGGCCTTGTGGTTAGAGTGTCCGCCCTGAAACTGGGAGGCCGGGGTTCATTTCCCGGTCGGGTCATACCAAAGACTGTAAAAATGGGACCCAATGCCTCCCTGCTTGGCACTCAGCATCAAAGGGATGGATTGGGGGGTCAAATCAACTAATGATTCCCGAGCGCGGCGCACGCTGCAGCTCACCGCTCCAAGAGATGGGTCAAAAGAGGAGAACTATTTTCACTGCGGTAACGTGAGTGACTAATCTGACGACTTTGACTTTGACTTTGACTAATAAAATCCTGGAACTGAAAATGGTATGGGATGAAGCCACCCCCATACCATTTTCTCTTGCCCCTCCAACATGTTCCTCTTTCCCTCCCAAACGGGACATGTTCCTCTTTCCCTCCCAAACGGGACATGTTCCTCTTTCCCTCCCAAACGGGACATGTTCCCTCTCCCTCCCAAACGGGACATGTTCCTCTTTCCCTCCCAAACGGGACATGTTCCCTTTCCCTCCCAAACGGGACATGTTCCCTTTCCCTCCCAAACGGGACATGTTGCATCCGCCCCTGGTGTTCTCTTTCCCTCCCAAACGGGACATCTCCTCGGTTCTCCTCACCTGCTTCAAAGCGTATCTTCCAGTCCTTGCTGTTGAAGTTGAGGTCCACCAGGTTCCAGAAGATATCTGCTCCGTGGGACAGGGACAGAGCATGGAGCAGCTGGGGGACCACCAGGGAGGCCAGCTGGCAGAACTCTGACCGCAGCATGGACCACAGACTACAGAGGAACACAGAGAAACGCACACGCATGCGGGTCCATGTGGTTTCATTTTACTCTCTCAAGAGTTACAATATTCATCATGTGAATTATCCCAAGTCTACACAACTAGAGAATGTAGAAGATTAATGGTCATTTTTATGAAAGACTTTGGAGTTGCCCACCCTGCCATTCTTCCAGCCCACCCTAGTAGGGCTGGCTAAATCCGGCCCTGTCAGCCAAATACATTTGCAGCACATGCTTAAAAGGCTCCCTGGCAATAAGACAAAATGCCTTAAAACACTATACTTGCCTTCTATAACTAAAACATGCAGATAAAAACACCTTCAACACTTTATTTCTTTCATAAATAGAGAATCTATGCGACAGGTCATCCTGCGACAGGTGCTCCTGTCGCAGGATGATGATGTCACATGAGCATGTTCATCCATATACAGTATTTGATGTTCATTTGAGCGCCTCCAGCTCCTTCCTATACAAACCCATTATAACTTAAAACTCCATTTTAACCATGACAGATTATTCAAAAACAACCCATCTTTTTTCTGGTGACTGATATTGTCCTCCTAATATGTGAGAGGGCCGTGGAATTTCATTTACTGTTTTCATTTACTTATTTATTTATTTATTTATTTCTACACTGTAGATTAATGGTCATTTTGATCTGTATGTTAATTTGCCCGTTTTGTTTCCCAAATCCAGCCCGGAATTGTGGACAGCTAGAAAGCAGGGAAAGACACAGAGGCAGAGTGCAATGACTGCCTTCAAGACAATAGTTATAGTGCACACTTGCCCGATCGGGCAACCAGGTAGCAGTCTTCACTTGCCCCACCATTTTTTTTACTTGCCCCGGGCAAGCGGGCAAGTGTTAGTGTCAAGCCCTGTGGCGGCGGGTATTTCCAGACCTGGGCATGAGCATCTTCTCCTGGATGTAGGCCAGGAACTGTGGGTGGTCCTTGCGTGCGAGGTAGAGACACTCCCCATGGAGACACAGGGTCTTCAGACAGTTCAGCATGTTGAACAGGATGTCAGGCTCCTCGAACTTGGACATTTCCTGAAGCAAACACAAGGTGGCGACCAGTGTTGTAGTGGTACTTTTAGGGGGGGGGGGGGGGGGGGGGGGTTCCATTTGGTTCCATTTGTAAACTCATTAACATGTGAAATACATCTTGATGATGTCATCAAGACGTATTTCACCATGCTAATGATTTTTTTTTCAGGCCTCCAAGTATAGCATATTGAGAAAGAGACAGATTGTTTACAATGCCTAATTGTTTCCATAAAAGTAAATGACAAGACAAAAAACATAGGCCTACTTTTGCCCCAAAAATATCTTAGATGTGAGAAGTGGGGGGGACGCCGCCCCCCCTCGTCCCCCCTCCACTACACCCCTGGTGGCGACACATCGTGGCATTTTGAAATCAACACCAATTCAAGACAACATTACCAGTTTTTTTAGCATTAGCGTTTTTCAGGTTATACTTTCAGAGAAAAGCAGGGGCGGATGTAACTAATTTCCCAATTGGGGGGGGGGGGGGGGGGGGCAGGAGAAAATGGTATGGGGGCGACTTCACCATGGCACGAAGCGACACGGGCGATGACTTTTATTAGCCAAGTAAGCATCAATAATACACACACATCATGCATAAAGCTAAGACAGAGTTTTCTGTTTTCAATGATGAAATGCTGTTGGTTTAGGTTTAGTGGTGACACAGCTGTAGTTAGTTAGTAGCAGTAGTAGTGTTTCACATCATTTTAAATATAAGCACTTTCATTTGAAATATCTTGGGTTGTTTTGCATGGCATCATGTTTGGTGGGGCAGACAAAAATTGTATACAACTGCTGTTTTTTTTTTTTTTTTTTTTTTTTAGATCAATCAATCAGTTACTTAAAGGAGAATTCCGGCCCAAAGTTTTTTTGTATCTTTATTTACAGAAAATACTCCTTTATGGCTGTTTCCCTACCCCAAAATAAGCTTATAATGGGGCCAATGGGCGTTGTGCAAGTTCACCTATATACATCGCTCAAAATGCAATTTTTTGCTATATATTGTGTCTCCACCATGTCAGTAGTGTGTTAACACTCACACTTTCACTTTCACTTTTGTTTCAGCAGTGGTTCAGCCATAAACCATGTGCCACGCCCCAGGTTTTGAGACAGCTGGATCACTGCTGAATCAAAGTGAAAGTGAAAGTGTGAGTGTTAACTCACTACTGACATGGTGGAGACACAATATATAGCAAAAAATTGCATTTTGGAGCGATGTATATAGGTGAACTTGCACAACGCCCATTGGCCCCATTATAAGCTTATTTTGGGGTAGGGGAAACAGCCATAAAGGAGTATTTTCACAAAATAACACCTGGACCACTTTTTTCAAAAAAAAAAAAAAAACTGTAAATAAAGATACAAAAAAACTTTTGGGCCGGAATTCTCCTTTAATGCATATAAATGTCACTGTGGACCAAACAGGGATGCTACAGGCTGGCAAAATGGCACTCATACAGACGTCACCAGCCCTGTTCCACTAGTGGATTCCTCATTCATTTTCCTCATAGACTTTTCAGTGACGTCACCAGCCTTGTTCCACTAGTGGATTCCTCATTCATTTTCCTCATAGACTTTTCGAAAATGGTTAATAAAAACACGATTGCGCCGCGGCCGAAGCCAACTCGGGTCGTGACAAATCATGACAACAAACACAATATCGTCATATATAATTAGGAAGAAGTAGAAAACGGCATGATACAAGAGTTTTTGTTTCGTTTTTTTTTCTTCTTAGAAATTATTTTATTGTCCCAAAAGTTTGTGTGTGTCATCATGATTCGTCACGAATCGAGTTGGCTTTGTCCGCGGCGTAATCGTCTTGATATAAATTATTTTCGAAAAATCTATGAGAAAAATTAATGGGGAATCCACTAGTGGAACAGGGGCGGTGACGTCACTGCGCATCTCTATAGTTAATAAATGTAGGAGTACCTGCAGAATGGTGTATATCAGTTTCAGGGACACCGGCAGCTGCTGATAGGAGAACTTCTTATCAGTGTTGTTTTTCATTGCTGAAAAGGAAGAAAGCATTTTGTATGAGAGAAAAGAATTCTGCAACCAAAGCAAGAGCTCCTCAGTGCTCCTGTACTTAAGGCCCTGAGACACTAGCAATACTTTGATCAATATCAACTAGCAATGTCAACATCAACGAGGCAACATGATGAGACACATGGCAACAGGCAACATGATGAGACACATGGCAACAGGCAACATTAAAAGGGGAATTCCACCCATTTTCATTTTTTCCTGAGAGTGTACACTCTCAGAAAAAAAAGAAGCCTTAGTTTGCCTTGAATCATTTTCACCCAACTCAAAATGTTCATTTAGCGGAATAAAAGTTAAAAAAAAATCCTTGTTTTTGTCCACAGCAGAGAAGCAGCAGCAGCAGCAGCCATGTTTTCAGTCTAGGAGAAAGGATCAGGTGACGCCAGGGAGGACTGTGATTGGAGGATTCCAAAATGTTGCCCAGTAGAGGGCACTAATGATCTGACTTTACTGAACAACCAGGAGTTGATCATTTTCTATAGAAAGGTTGGAAAGTCAGTTGATAGTTGACGTTGCTTGTTGATATTGATCAAAACATTGCTAGGTGTATCAGGGCCCTTGTTGGCTGTATGCCTACAGTAAGTATTAGGGCCCTGATACACCTAGCAATGTTTAGATGTGCTAGTAGGACTAGGTACCTTGCATGGTTTCCACTGCCATCAGTGTATGAATGTGTGTGTGAATGTGGTGAATGTGATGCTATGTAAAGCTATGTAAAGCACCTTGGATGAAGGCGCTATATAAATGCACCATTTACCATTTATGGCATACCTGGGCATTATGCGGCCCTTTGGCTGACTCTAAAAGACTTCAAAGAGAGGGTTCAAAGAGAGGGTTCAAAGAGAGGGTTCAAAGAGAGGGTTCAAAGAGAGGGTTCAAAGTTAAATATGGAAATATGGAAAGTTGGTTGACCAGATGTAACTCTTTGAGAGCGTATAAATGAAACCAAGTGGACCCTGGCTTGCGGGTCCATTTGGTTTCATTTTTACACTCTCAAGAGTTAAAATATTCATCATCTGAATTATCCCAAAGTCTACACATTCAATCAGAGAATGGTCATTTTTGTTATCCTGTTTTGTTTCCTAAATCCAGCCTGGAATTGTGGACAAAAACAAAAGACATCTTGAGGAAAGTTTTGGGATCTGTGGGGCTAAAATGACATCAAATGGTGGTCCGTGTTCCGTTCAAATACTGAATAAATGGTGTCAAAATGGTTGGTCTTACTCTTACCTTTATCTTGAAATTAATTAATATTCCGCAGCCTTTAGTTCAGCCTTTAGTCTTGGCCCTCCACAATATCTTATGTATCTCATTTGGCCCTTTGGGAAAAAATAATTGCCCACCCCTGATTTATGGTATATGAAGTGTATACACACCTGGATTATCAGGAGAGTGGTTGCTGGGGTTGTTGTCGGTGTTTGGTGCGGTGGTTTGCTCTCCTTCCTCTGTCCCGTTGTCAGTGGTCATGGACTGGTCCGCAGGCGACAGCAACAGAGTCTCCTCCAAGGTGTCTGTGGGCTCCTAGAAATGACATCAAATATTCACTCATTTATACTCAGTCATACACAGTGGTGTAGTGGAGGGGGGGACAGTGGGGGGACGGCATCCCCCCACTTCTCACACCTAAAATATTTTTGGGTCTGAAAAAAATCATTGGCATGGTGAAATACATCTTGGTGACATCATCAAGATGTGTTTCACCATGTTAATGTTAGTGTGTGTGTGTGTGTGTGTGTGTGTGTGTGTGTGTGCGTGTGCGTGTGCGTGTGCGTGTGCGTGTGTGTGTGTGTGTGTCTCTCTCTCTCTCTCTCACCACCAGTCGGATCTGGTCCCGGGGTGTCAGCCTCTCCAGCAGCTCACAGCCCAGCTGGTAGCAGAGGATGCTGGACTGACACAGGCTGCAGTCTGGGGCCTTGTCGTCCTTCAGGCAGCTGTGAGACCCTCCCCAGGGGGCCTGGAACACGTTGTTGATGATGCCCACGATGTCCTTCCCCAGACTGCTGTCTAGACCCAGCATCACATCGTCGTCTTGAAGCTCCATCTGGGGCAGAGAGAGAGAGAGGGCAGGGGCGGATGTAACATGTCCCATTTGGGGGGCTGGGGGGGCATTTGGAGGGGCAAGAGAAAATGGTACGGGGGTGGCTTCATCGCTCGATGAAGCCGCACCCATACCATTTTCAGTTACAGGACTTTTATTAGGCAAGTGAAAGCATCAATGATAACATCAGTTGTTGTTGAAGTTGCAACAGACACACAGCATGCATAAAGCTAAAGGTCTCACTCAGAGAGTTTTCTGTTTTCAATGATGAAATGCTGTTGGTTTAGTGGTGACACAGCTGTAGTTAGTTAGTAGCAGTAGTAGTGTTTCAAATCATTTTAAATATAAGGACTTTATTTTTTTTTTAATATCTTGGGTTGTTTTGCATGGCATTGTGTTTGGGGGGGCAGACTGGGCATTTAGGGGGACATTGCCCCCCCCTCCCCATGCCCATGCCTAGATCCGCCCCTGGAGAGAGGGCAGGCAGCCGGCGGTCAGGACACAACGCACGCTGCAGTGTGTGTGTGTGTGTGTGTGTGTGTGCACAAGGAGCTTGAAGGAAGCAGTGGTGTACCTGTTGATTACAGGCTAGATGGGAACCTGTTTAATATCAGGAGGCTGCAGGCAGTTACCAAAGTTAAGTCTGTGAACATCGTGGAACTACAGTATGCTGATGACTGTGCCTTTGTGGCACATTCACCAGAAGCTCTTCAAGCAACACTAACAGCTGCTGTGAAGGCCTATAAACAGACTTGGTCTCACTGTAAACACTGCAAAGACAGAGGTACTATGCCAGTGGAATCCCACCTCCAACTCCACACCATCACCAACCTTCAGCATAGATGACATCCCCCCTAGCAGTAGTCCCAGACTTTAAGTACCTAGGGAGCATCCTATCGGACACTGTAGTATGGAGAACGATATCCAGAATCGCATCAAGTCCGCCTCAGCGTCCTTTGGTAGACTGCGTAAGAGGGTGTTTGTGAATAAAGACCTAAACATTCACACCAAAGTAGCAGTCTACCAGGCTATCTGTGTCTCCACGCTTTTGTACGGGTGTGAAGCCTGGACCCTGTACCGTCGGCATATCCGCCAGCTGGAGAACTTTCACATCAAATGTCTCCAGCGCATCCTTGGGCTCACCTGGCGCGACCGTGTTCCTCACACGGAAATCCTGAAGAGAACTGGCACAAAGAGCATGGAGGCCACTTTTCTTCAGCACCAGCTGCGTTGGGGTTGGGGCCCACCATCAGACTACCAGAAGACAGGCTTCCACGCCAACTCCTGTATGGTCAACTCCACCATGGCCAGCGATCAGCAGGAGGGCAAAAGCGGAGGTACAAGGACCAGCTGAAAACCACGCTAAAGAGGTGTGGAATCCAACACACACAGCTCGAAAGCACTGCCTCAGAACACACTTTATGGAGACAGCTCTGTCACACTGGACTTCAACGTTTTGAAGAGGAGAGGAGCGAGGCGAGGGAAAAAAAACGCCAGAGAAGAAAGATGATCCCTGCAGCCAAGACCACAACGAACACTGCCTTCATATGCCCTCACTGCAATAAAAACTGTAGCGCACGGATTGGACTTTACAGTCACCTCAAAACTCACCAGCAGAAGAAGTAGAAGTCATCATCGGATACAATGGACTACCATAAGCAAGTGTGTGTGTGTGTGTGTGTGTGTGCGTGCGTGCGTGCGTGCGTGCGTGCGTGCGTGCGTGCGTGTGTGTGTGTGTGTCAAAATGACCATTATTATTCTCTAGTTGTTGAGAGTGTAAAAATGAAACCAAACCCGCAAAGATCCATTTGGTTTCATTTTTTACGCTCTCAAAGAGTTACATCTGGTTAACCAACGTTTTACCAGTTATTTCCCCTAAATTAGTCCGAGAGACATCAAATGCTGGTCCTCCGTGGCTAAAATGCAGAGTAAACAGTGGTGGGCCCTTGGTATGAAAATGGTTGAAAACCCTGCACTGCTCTGGTGCGTTCTAGTGCATTTTGGAAGTGCCACTAGTGCATTTTAGATTTTGGCAGTTGGCAACACTGCACACCGGGAAATGAAAAGTGGAGCATGACACCAATCTCTACAGCCACCTGTATGTGTGTGTTTCTGCTCACTATGAGTCATGTATTAGCTCTGGATGAATGGGAGAGGACAGAATGCATGTACGCTAAGCATGGGGCGGATGTAACATGCCCCATTTGGGGGGGGGGGGGGGGGGCAAGAGAACATGTTGGAAGGGTAAGAGAAAATGGTATGTGTGCGATGAAGTCGCACCCATATCATTTTTGGTTACAGGACTTTTATTAGTCAAGTAAAGCATCAATAATAACATCAGTTGTTGTTGAAGTTGCAACAGACACGCAGCATGCATAAAGCTAAAGGTCTGACTCAGAGAGTTTTCTGTTTTCAATGATGAAATGCTGTTGGTTTAGTGGTTTAGTGGTGACACAGCTGTAGTTAGTTAGTAGCAGTAGTAGTGTTTTAAATCATTTTAATTATAAGCACTTTGATTTGAAATATCTTGGGTTGTTTTGCATGGCATCGTGTTTGGTGGGGCAGACTGGGCATTTAGGGGGGAATAGAGCAGGTCGTCCAATGACCCGTGGGTCGGCGGTTCGAATCCCGGCTTGGGCAAGACACTGAACCCCAAATTGCCTCCAATGAGTTGGTCGGTGTGAGCTTGTTGCCACCACTGGTGTGTGAATGTGTGAAGTTTAGGACGCTGAGTGTTGACTGTTCGCCGCTCTACTTCCCAATGTATGAATGAATGGACCATTGTAAAGCGCTATGAAAATGCAATCCATTAGTATTATTATTATTATTATTACCTGTTTGAGCACCAGGTCGAACATGAGTATGAAACATCCCAGGTTCATATCCTCGTCCTCACAGTCCAGGTCCAGAGCGCAGTGTCCGGCTGCGTGGCCCAGGTTCTTAAAGGGGCTGCAGCGCAGCGGGCTGCAGCGGAACGGACTGCGGAACGGGCTGGGGTATGGGCTCAGGGTGTTGTGCTGCCCCCCGCGGTGCCCCGGGTCAGATACCACGCTCACCTGAAACGGGACAAATAAGCGGTGAATTCTAGGGCTGGGACTTTAACTGATTCATTGAGATTAATTAATCACTAGCCTCGACACCCAGGCTTTCATTTTCGTCCGCCTTGCGCGAAAACGGAAAGCCTGGACTAACGCACGTTGGAAAGTGGCCTTCAAGTGGGAGTGAACCTTCCGGGGTGGGCGTCGCTCTAAATAATGTGACGTAGAACAGCAGTGGACGGGAGGGGGAGGGGCCGGACATGACGACACGTTAGTGAGATCAAATCAGAGCGCAGCACTTCCGCCGTGTGGATCCCACGACACCCCCGCCCCCCAAGGCCAAAATCATTGAGGGCTAGACCAGGCTAATTAATCACAGAAAACGGTAACGCGATTAACAAAATTAACTCATTTTAATATAGCCACACAGACCCAAAAACTAAAGATTTCTTTTGCTTTTGTCCACAATTCCAGGCTGGATTTCAGAAACAAAGTCACAGTCAAACATATCGTATACAGATCAAAATGACCATTAATCTTCTACATTCACAAGTTGTGTATAATTGGACTAATTCAGATGGTGAATATTTTAACTCTTGAGAGTGTAGACATGAAACCAAATGGACCCGCAAGGGTCCATTTGGTTTCATGTTTACGCTCTCAAAGAGTTACATCTGGTTAACCAACTTTTGATCTAGTTAACCAAATTTTGATCTGGTTAACCAACTTGCAGTGTCGACACAGTTTTGATTTAGAAAAACTCTCACACGCTATACCAGCCTGTTTTAATTGACAAAAAAAATGCTGCTTGGTTCAAATATTGGTATGCGATTAATTGAGATTAATTAATTACAAGGCTTCAAATTAATTAGATCCAAAAATTTAATCGAGTCCCACCCCTAGTAAATTCACCTTTTAGGTAAAGCCCCTTCCATAGACTACTATGGTCCAACCACAGCTAAGCGTATCATGTGATAAACCCTTGGGTTTTCAACAGGTGGTCCGGGGACCACCAGTGGTCCTTGAGAAGGTTCCAGGTGGTCCCCAGGCTAAATGATGGAAAGTTGGTTAACCATATGTATATGTGAGATCGTAAAATGATCTCTCAAGAGTTAAACTATATTTAAACATCCGAATTACCTAATTCTCAAGAATCTACAGATTTAGAAAATATAGAAGAATTGCTATTTTGACAAACATTTTGCCAGTTAATTCTCCTGAATTAGTCCGAGAGACTAAGCTCGACATCAAAAGGTGGTCCTCCGTGGCTAAAATGCAGAACAAATAGTGGGCCCTGAGGGTATGAAAATGGTTGAAAACCACTGCTGTAGCGCATACATACATACATTCTAGTGCATTTTGGAATGCCACCACTAGTGCATTTTGGATTTTGGCAGTTGGCAACACTGCCCCCGACAACGCATATCCCACAGTGGTGCGAGGAGATGCACGGGGCTGCAGTCGTGCACATCATCTGGTGGTGCACAGTGCACACTCCCACACGCCTAGCGCCAGGGGTGGGGGGGGGGGGGGGGGGGGGGGGGGGGGGCAAGAGAACATGTTGGAATGGCAAGAGAAAATGGTATGGGGGCGGCTTCATGAAGCCGATACCATACCATTTTCGGTTACAGGACTTTTATTAGTCAAGTAAAGCATCAATAATAACATCAGTTGTTGTTGAAGTTGCAACAGACACGCAGCATGCATAAAGCTAAAGGTCTGACTCAGAGAGTTTTCTGTTTTCAATGATGAAATGCTGTTGGTTTAGTAGTGACACAACTGTAGTTAGTTAGTAGCAGTAGTAGTGTTTCATGTCATTTTAAATAGCAGCACTTTAATTTGAAATATCTTGGGTTGTTTTGCATGGCATCGTGTTTGGGGGGGGCAGACTGGGTATTTAGGGGGGCATTGCTCCCCATGCCAATGCCTAGATCCACCCCTGCTAGCGCTGACAGCGATGACATCTAAACCCACGCGGCGCTGCTGCTGCTGCTGCTGCTGCTGCTGCTGCTGCTGCTGCTGCTGCTCCAACTTTACTGATAAGTCGCTATGATTGGCAAGTTCAATTAACGGAACTATTTTTAGACATGGACTGTTCCCATGGCAACCAAAATTCCGACGAACAATAGAGAATGGAGGCTAGATAATACATAAATAAATAAATGAATAAATGGTGGTGTGATCAGGGGCAGATCCTGGCATAGGCATGGGGGGGGGGGGGGGGGGGGGGGGGCTAAATGCCCCCTAAATGCCCAGTCTGCCCACACCAAACACGATGCCATGCAAAACAACCCAAGATATTTCAAATTAAAGTGCTTATATTTCAAATGATTTGAACCACTACTACTGCTACTAACTAACTACAGCTGTGTCACCACTAAACCAACAGCATTTCATCATTGAAAACAGAAAACTCTCTGAGTCAGACCTTTAGCTTTATGCATGCTGCGTGTCTGTTGCAACTTCAACAACAACTGACGTTATTATTGATGCTTTACTTGACTAATAAAAGACCTGTAAAGACCTGTTCATCGCCTGTGGCACGAAGAGACACAGGCGATGAAGCCGCACCCATACCATTTTCTCTTGCCCCTCCAACATGCCCCCCCACCCAGATGGGACATGCCTGTGCTGGAGATATACTGCTGTGATTCAGAAAACAGTGCTAAAAGCTAAAATCACGGCGTCTCCAGAGAGAAGCTTTAAAAGGCTGACGATGAGACAGTTTGACCGCACTCTGTTTTGTGGTGGCTGTGTGGTATCAGTGTTGCAAACTTGCAACTTGTGTTGCCAAGCGCATTTGTAACTATATTTAGTTTTTTTTTCCAGACACCCCCCCCCCCCCAGTTGGCAGCCTGTGTGGTATATATGTCACCCTCCCCGCCCCGCCCTGTGTGGTATATATGTCACCCTCGCGCCCCACCCTGTGTGGTATATATGTCACCCTCCGCGCCCTGTGTGTATATATGTCACCCTCCACGCCCTGTGTGGTATATATGTCACCTCCGCGCCCTGTGTGGTATATATGTCACCCTCCGCGCCCTGTGTGGTATATATCCCACCCTCCGCGCCCTGTGTGGTATATATGTACCCTCCGCGCCCTGTGTGGTATATATCCCACCCTCCGCGCCCCACCCTGTGTGTGTGGTATATATGTCACCCTCCGCGCCCTGTGTGGTATATATCCCACCCTCCGCGCCCGCCCTGTGTGGTATATTGTCACCCTCCGCGCCCTGTGTGGTATATATGTCACCCTCCGCGCCCTGTGTGGTATATATATGTCACCCTCCACGCCCTGTGTGGTATATATCCCACCCTCCGTGCCCCACCCTGTGTGGTATATTGTCACCCTCGCGCCCTGTTGTGTATATATGTCACCCTCCGCGCCCCTGTGTGGTATATATGTCACCCTCCGCGCCCCGCCCTGTGTGGTATATATGTCACCCTCCGCGCCCCGCCCTGTGTGGTATATATGTCACCCTCCGCGCCCGCCCTGTGTGGTATATATCCACCCTCGCGCGCCCACCCTGTGTGGTAATATGTCTCCCTCCGCGCCCTGTGTGGTATATATGTCACCCTCCGCGCCCCGCCCTGTGTGGTATATATGTCACCCTCCGCGCCCCGCCCTGTGTGGTATATATGTCACCCTCCCGCGCCCCGCCCTGTGTGGTATATATGTCCCCTCCGCGCCCCACCCTGTGTTGGTATATATGTCACCCTCCGCGCCCCACCCTGTGTGGTATATATGTCACCCTCCACGCCCTGTGTGGCATATATGTCAACCTCCGCGCCCTGTGTGGTATATATCTCACCCTCCGCGCGCCCACCCTGTGTGGTATATATGTCACCCTCCACGCCCTGTGTGGTATATATGTCACCCTTCCGCGCCCCTGTGTGTATATACAGTATCTCACCCTCCGCGCCCCACCCTGTGTGGTATATATGTCACCCTCGCGCCCTGTGTGGTATATATCTCACCCTCCGCGCCCCACCCTGTGTGTGGTATATATCTCACCCTCCGCGCCCCCGCCCTGTGTGGTATATATCTCACCCTCCGCGCCCTGTGTGGTATATATCTCACCCTCCGCGCCCTGTGTGGTATATATGTCACCCTCCGCGCCCCACCCTGTGTGGTATATATGTCACCTACCGCCGCGCCCCACCCTGTGTGGTATATATGTCACCCTCCGCGCCCCACCCTGTGTGGTATATATGTCACCCTTCCGCGCCCCACCCTGTGTGGTATATATGTCACCCTCCGCGCCCCACCCTGTGTGGTATATATGTCACCCTCCGCGCCCCACCCTGTGTGGTATATATGTCACCCTCCGCGCCCTGTGTGGTATATATGTCACCCTCCGCGCCCCACCCTGTGTGGTATATATGTCACCCTCCGCGCCCCACCCTGTGTGGTATATATCTCACCCTCCGCGCCCCACCCTGTGTGGTATAATATTGTCACCTCTCCGCGCCCCGCCCTGTGTGGTATATATGTCACCCTCCGCGCCCCACCCTGTGTGGTATATATGTCACCCTCCGCGCCCCACCCTGTGTGGTATATATCTCACCCTCCGCGCCCTGTTGTGGTATATATGTCACCCTCCGCGCCCCACCCTGTGTGGTATATATGTCACCCTCGCGCCCCCCACCCTGTGTGGTATATATGTCACCCTCCGCGCGCCCCACCCTGTGTGGTATTATATCTCACCCTCCGCGCCCCGCCCTGTGTGGTATATATCTCACCCTCCCGCCCCCCCACCCTGTGTGGTTATATGTCACCCTCCGCGCCCCACCTGTGTGTGTATATATCTCACCCTCCCGCGCCCTGTGTGGTATATATCTCACCCTCCGCGCCCTGTGTGGTATATATGTCACCCTCCGCGCGCCCACCCTGTGTGGTATATATGTCACCCTCCGCGCCCACCTGTGTGTGGTATATATCTCACCCTCCGCGCCCTGTGTGTGGTATAATATCTCACCGCCTCGCCGCGCCCTGTGTGGTATATATGTCACCCTCCGCGCTCCCACCCTGTGTGGTATATATGTCACCCTCCGCGCCCCACCCTGTGTGGTATATATGTCACCCTCCGCGCCCCCATCCTGTGTGGTTATAGTGGCAACCTGCGCGCCCCACCCTGTGTGGTATATATGTCACCCTCCGCGCCCGCCCTGTGTGGTATATATACAGTATCTCACCCTCTGCGCCCCACCTGTGTGGTATATATGTCACCCTCCGCGCCCCGCCCTGTTGGTAGATATATGTCACCCTCCGCGCCCCGTGTGTGGTTATATATCTCACCTCCGCTGCCCCCACCCTGTGGGGTATATATATCTCACCCTCCGCCGCCCCGCCCTGTGTGGTATATATATGTCACCCTATCGCCGCCCCGCCCTGTGTGGTATATTATGTCACCCTCCGCGCCCCACCCTGTGTGGTATATATGTCACCCTCTCGCGCCCCGCCCTGTGTGGTACTGTATATATTCTCACCCTCCGCGCCCACCTAGGTGTGGTATATATGTCACCCTCCGCGCCCCCGCCCAGTGTGGTATATATGTCACCCTCCGCGCGCCCTGTGTGGTATATATCTCACCCTCCGCGCCCTGTGTGGTATATATGTCACCTCCGCGCCCTGTGTGGTATATATGTCACCCTCCGCGCCCGCCCTGTGTGGTATATATCTCACCCTCCGCGCCCCACCCTGTGTGGTATATATGTCTCACCCTCCGCGCCCCCACACTGTGTGGTTTATATATCTCACCCTCCGCGCCCCACCCTGTGTGGTATATAATCTCACCCTCCGCGCCCCGCTGTTTGCCGGTCAGATCGGAGACGCGTGCCTTCCTCTGATTGGCCAGCTCTTTGACGGAGTTCACGCCATCGGAGAACATCCCGATCAGCAGCGGCAGAGGAACCACGATGTCCAGCTCCGACAGAACCTAGAGAGGGTAGAGGAGAGTTAGAACCACGATGTCCAGCTCCGACAGAACCTAGAGAGGGTAGAGGAGAGTTAGAACCACGATGTCCAGCTCCGACAGAACCTAGAGAGGGTAGAGAGAGAG
>CM076980.1:4542890-4588288 GCA_039105355.1 Benthosema pterotum
TATTTCCAGTTATTTCTCCAACATTAGTCCGAGAGACTAAACTCAACATCAAACGGTGATCCTCCTCCGTGGCTAAAATGCAGAATATATAGTGGGCCCTGGGTACGAAAAAATGGTTGAAACCCACTGCTCTACTAAGCGCATTCTAGTGCATTTTGGATTTTGTCCGTTGGCAACACTGCGCGTGGCTACGCAGGCCCAGCAGACAGACCCACACATGGTGGGAGCTGTACCCCAGCATGAGGAGCTCTGACTGGGAGGAGGAAGAGAAGGATGGGGGTGGTGGTGGTGGTGGTGGAGCTGTACCCCACCATGAGGAGCTCTGACTGGGAGGAGGAGGAAGAGAAGGATGGGGGTGGTGGTGGTGGAGCTGTACCCCACCATGAGGAGCTCTGACTGGGAGGAGGAAGAGAGAAGGATGGGGGTGGTGGTGGTGGTGGAGCTGTACCCCACCATGAGGAGCTCTGACTGGGAGGAGGAAGAGAGAAGGATTGGGGGGGGTGGTGGTGGTGGAGCTGTACCCCACCATGAGCAGCTCTGACTGGGAGGAGGAAAAGGGAAAAGGATGGGGGGTGGGGTGGGTGGTGGTGGTGGTGGTGGTGGTGGAGCTGTACCCCACCATGAGGAGCTCTGACTGGGAGGAGAGAAGGAGAAGGATGGGGGTGGTGGTGGTGGTGGAGCTGTACCCCAGCATGAGGAGCTCCGACTGGAGGAGGAAGAGAGAATGATGGTGGGGTGGTGGTGGAGCTGTACCCCACCATGAGGAGCTCTGACTGGGAGGATGAAGAGGAGAAGGATGGGGGTGGTGGTGGAGCTTGTACCCCCACCATGAGGAGCTGACTGGGAGGAGGAAGAGAGAAGGATGGTGGTGGTGGTGGAGCTGTACCCCACCATGAGGAGCTGACTGGGAGGAGGAAGAGAGAAGGATGGGGGTGGTGGTGGTGGTGGAGCTGTACCCCACCATGAGGAGCTCTGACTGGGAGGAGGAAGAGAAGGATGGGGGTGTTGGTGGTGGTGGTGGAGCTGTACCCCACCATGAGGAGCTCTGACTGGGAGGAGGAAGAGGAGAAGGATGGGGGTGGTGGTGGTGGTGGAGCTGTACCCCACCATGAGGAGCTCTGACTGGGAGGAGGAAGAGAGAAGGATGGGGGTGGTGGTGGTGGTTGGTGGAGCTGTACCCCACCATGAGGAGCTCTGACTGGGAGGAGGAAGAGGAGAAGGATGGGGTGGTGGTGGTGGAGCTGTACCCCACCATGAGGAGCTCTGACTGGGAGGAGGAAGAGGAGAAGGATGGGGGTGGTGGTGGTGGTGGAGCTGTACCCCACCATGAGGAGCTCTGACTGGGAGGAGGAAGAGAAGGTGTGGGGGGTGGTGGTGGTGGAGCTGAACCCCACCATGAGGAGCTCTGACTGGGGAGGAGGGAAGAGAAGGATGGGGGTGGTGGTGGTGGTGGTGGTGGAGCTGTACCCACCATGAGGAGCTCTGACTGGAGAGGAGGAGGAAGAAAAGGATGGGGTGTGGTGGTGGTGGAGCTGTACCCCACCATGAGGAGCTGTGACTGGGAGGATGAAGAGAAGGATGCGGGAGGTGTTAACAGTGTTGCCAACAGCCAAAAAATCCAAAATGCACTAGTGGCACTTCAAAATGCACTAGAATGCGCTAGATGCTTGCCTGGAACATACAGATCAAAATGACCATTAATCTTCTACATTCTCTAGTTGTGTAGACTAAGTTGGGCTAATTCACTTGATGAATATTTAACTCTTGAGAGTATAAAAAATGAAACCAAATGGAACCGCATGGGTCCATTTGGTTTCATTTTACGCTCTCAAAGAGTTACATCTGGCCATCATTTAACCAGCTGTCCATCATTTAGCCTGGGGACCACTGGTTGAAAACCACTGTCATAGTGAGGAAAAATGGTGAAAAATGAGGGTTTTTATCTCTGGCGCCTGTCAATCAATTTCACCCCAACTCACCAGCCAAAAAGCACCAGATTTTCCGCCAGGAGTTTTTCACTAATTTTGGAGCTATAGGGGGGTCTGAAAAAGCGCTAAATATAGTGACAAATGCGGCAAGTTGGCAACACTGGTGGTGAGGGGAAATGAGAGCTAGTTGCAGCCAAGAGCAACACCATCGTACTGATTCTCTCTCCATCAGCAAGTTTAACTTCACGCTGCATATTATCAAGGGCAGAGAAGTAAAGGGGAATAAAATAACATCCTCCATTGAATCGAGAGTATCTGGACTTGATTCTTTTACAGTTTTTTGGTGAAATGGATCATTGTGTCTTTTTAACGTTGCAGGAGTATAACAATAGTACACATTCCCCAGCCCACATACTGTACTGTATACATAGAAAAATAAAGGTGGGGATTTGTAACTAAAAAGTACAACTGACTTGTGGCCCCAGGCGTACCCTAGTGCAGAACAGAAATGCACCCTATTGGTACATTGTTGTACCTCATTACTGTACCCTAGCCCAAGATTTGGACTCTTGTAGAGAGGTGTTTGTGATTCTGACTTATTTTTCCCAAGGGGCCAAATGAGATACATAAAATATTGTGGAGGGCCAAGACTAAAGGCTGAACGAAAGTCTGCGTAATATTAATTTGCTTTTTGTTCACAATTCCAGGCTGGATTTGGGAAACAAAACAGGCAAACATACAGTAGATACAAAAATTACCATTCTTTTACATTCTCTGGCTAATTCAGATGACAAATATTTTAACTCTTGAGAGTGTAAACATTTCATTTTTCATTTTTACACTCTCAAAGAGTTACATCTGGTTAACCAACTTTCCATATTTAACTGAACTCTCTCAAAGACCACTGGTTGAAAACCCTTTCAGGGGCCGGTCAGAGTCAGCCAAAGGGCCGCATGATGCCCAGGTATAGGGTAACATCCTTTAGAGGTACAACAATACCAAGGGTACATTTCTGTACTGCACTAGGGTACCTGGGCGACAAGTCAGTTGTACCTTTGTAGGTAGAAATCCCCACCTTTATTTTTCTGTGTTGGTCAAACTCGAGGCCCAGGGGGAGGGGGGTGGGGGGGGGGGGGGGGGGGGGGGGGCAGATCAGGCCCACAAATTAATTATCTTCGGCCCACAGGATGACATTTAATTACTACTATTGCACACACCATGAATGGAACTCATTTTTTGACTTTCTCAACTCAATCGATTTACTTTCTCATTTTACTATGAAATCAGTAGTGCTTGATGAGGAATTGGTCGGATGTTTCAGTGACAATAGTGTAAGTTAAAATTTCCCTAAAGTACAGTACTTACTGTATGTGTGTGCCTGTCAAAGCCTTGAGAGTGTGTGTGTGTGTGCGTGTGTGTGTAGGTGTGTTTTTTTAGAGCTGGGTGATGACATGGGACTATCCCATCACAGTAAAATGAAAATAAACCAATGAAGAACAGACACTGTGAGCACAAAAGCCGACAACTCTCCCATGAGCAGCGACTCCCCTCATCCAGCCCACATCATCCAGCCCACATCATCCAGCCCACATACTGTACACACACAGCGTCGTGGACCCTGATCTGATGGAGGAATGTGATGACATGATGGAGGAGGAGGAAGATGAGGCCTGATGAGGGCCTGTCTGCTCCGCTCTGCCATATACAACAGAAGCACTAGATAGATAGAACCTAAGGAACATCTTACTTTGAAGCTCAGAAACATTAGCAAATCAGAACGTCAACAAGCAGCCGTACGTCAAATCAGTGTTTTTTCAACCAGTGCAACTGCTGGAAATTTGGAAATTCCTAACACAATGCTTACACACACGATTGAAGGTCTGCCTGGCGTTTGGGCAGAAAATGCTGACAATCAACACATTGGGGTTTTGAGCTGATATTCATGAATGAAGGACTGAATGGATTTGAGTTATTGAAGATTGCGACCTCTATATTCATAACCTTTGTATTGATAAGTTGTTGTGCTGTTGTATTACGCTTCCCTGTTTCTGTGATACTGCGTTTTTTTGGCAATGTAAACACATGTTTTATCACGCCAATAAAGCCATTTGAATTGAAATTGAAATTGAATTGAATGTCAACCTGGACCTCCTACTCCAGGGGTGTAAAACTCAGATACAGAGTGGGACAAAATGTAAAACTGAACAAAGCCAAGGGCCAAGTTTGAACAAACTAACCTTTTAAAAGGGGAATTACAAAGTAAATAAAAGTGGGTCTGAAAGAAAAATTATTAACATGGTGAAATACATCTTGGTGATGTCATCAGATGTATTTCACCATGTTAATGATTTTTTTCAGACCTACCATTTTTAGGAAATACAGAATTGGGGGAACTTCTTTTTACCATGTCCACATACACAACATCTCTAAGGTTTATTAATACATCGAATGGATGCAACCTGGGACGTGTCTTCAGTGATGTATCCCAAGCTCATTGGGGTTTCGGGTCTCTCGAACATCATACCCCTCACTCAGGTGACCCAGCCGGGGTTCATGACTCCCCGACTCACGTCCCAGTAGCTACCCCTGATCAGTCCCACAAGGGAAAGGCCCAAGGCTGTCCAATCCACCGCCCCTGAAATACTAGGCTCTGTGGTTTGACACCTGTCCGTGCCCCTCCTACGTCTCACCAGGCCCAATCCTGCTCTCACCAGGAGGCACAGGACCTGTGCGTTGCACCAGACTCCAGCGCGCCGGACATGGAAGAGACTCCATGAGGGGGCGGTGACAAACGGCCCTCCTAAAGGACTAATCAAGGGTTTTTGGGCGTCTTCCTCACGACGACACAGGCTGGGGCGCTAGCCCATACTGCTAACCCGGGTGCCGTCTACATTCCGGCTGCCACCAGTCTCTCCGTGGTCACCAAGTCTTTCCCTGGTTGTCACGTAGTCTATTCCTATGAGATACACAACATCTCTAAGGTATATTAATGACATGATGATGTCATTAATTGATAATGTCTCAAGGGCCAAATGAAATTACACGGCCCGCGCTCGGGCCAGAGTTTGCCACCCATGTCCTCCTCAGTGTTGTACTCACCATCAGGATGCCGGTGGAGAACAGAGTTGCAGGTTTCACCGTCTGTTTCTGCTTCTCGATCTCCGACTCCAGCTGGGCAGCGCGGTCCTTGTGCTGGGCCAGGAGGAGAGTGGCCGGAAGCTGGGAGCGCTCCTGGAAAAAAAACACAACAAACCAGGGGTTTTCAACCTTTTTCATCCCAGGGCCCAGGGGTTGACACTAAGGTCTCTGAGGCACTTGCCCATCGGGCAAGTGTAAGTCAGGTTCTACTTGCCCTAAGGTTATGGTCACTTGCCCCCCAAAAATATATTGTAAATTTTGCATTTAAGTTTACTTCCTACTTGGGTGCTTTAAACCAGGGGTTTTCAACAGGCGGTCCAGGGACCAACAGTGGTCCTTGAGAGGGTTCCAGGTGGTCCCCAGCTAAGTTTGTTAACCAGGTCTAACTCTTGAGAACGTAAAAATGAAACCAAATGGTCCATTTGGTTTCATTTTTACACTCTCAAGAGTTAAAATTCATCATCTTAATTAGCCCAGGTCTACACAACTAGAGAATGTAGAAGATTATGTCATTTTGATGTGTATGTTAATTTGCCTGTTTTGTTTCCCAAATCCATTTTTTCAAGTTGCACACTTGCCCAATCGGGCAACCAGGTAGCAGTCTTTTTACTTGCCCCGGGCAAGCGGGCAAGTGTTAGTGTCAAGCCCTGCAGGGCCCACCATTTATTCAGCATTTGAGCCACGGAGGAGGACCACCATTTGAGGACATTTTAGCCACACAGACCTCCCCCAAACTAAAGATTTCCTTTGGTTCTGTCCATGAACATTAATCTTTCTAGTTGTGTAGATTTACGACTAATTCACATGATGAATATTTTAACTCTTGAGAGTGTAAAAATGAAACCAAATGGACCCGCAAGGGTCCATTTGGTTTCATTTTTACGTTCTAAAGAGTTACATCTGGTTAAACAACTTAGCTGGGGACCACCTGGAACCCTCTCAAGGACCACTGGTGGTTCCCGGACCACCTGTTGAAAACCCCTGCAATATTATATAATAATGTCACTAATACGTATAAGGCCCTGATCAATATCAACTAACAATATCAACAGCAACGGGCAACATGATGAGACACATGGCAATAAGGGGTCCATTTGGGTCCACCATAACGGGCCCATTTGGTTCAATTTGTACACTCTCAGAAAAAAAAAAGATCACAAAAGAAGAATCATTAACATGGTGAAATACAACTTGATGTTTTTCGTTTGTATTGAATCATTTTCAGGAAGAAATAAATAAGGTCCGCACACTGGATTGAAGCTCCAAACTAAAGGTGTTTATTTCACCATGAGGATGACGTTTCGAGCCTCACGGCTCTTCATCAGAAGATGTTCTGATGAAGAGCCGTGAGGCTCGAAACGTCATCCTCATGGTGAAATAAACACCTTTAGTTTGGAGCTTCAATCCAGTGTGCGGACCTTATTTATTTCTTCCTAGTTTGTTTTTCGGCCCAGCACCTGGTATTTAGTTTTTTTTGGATGTGCGTGCCCTATTGTTGTTTGAATCATTTTCAACCAACTGTTCAATTAGCAAACTAAAAGAGTTGAGGCAGCAGCAGCCATGATGTTTTCTGAAAAGTTTATCTGTGGGAGTCTGGGAGAAAGGATCACATGACGCCAAGGAGGGCTGTGATTGGAGGATTCTGAAATGTTGACCAGTAGAGGGCGCTAATGATCTGGCTTTTACTGAACAACCAGGAGTTGATCATTTTCTATAGAAATGTGAAAAGTCAACGTTGATAATTGGCGTTGCTTGTTGATGTTGATCAAAACATTGCTAGGTCTATCAGGGCCCTTACTGGTGCACCACATGCACTGTAAAGTTTACACTGCAGCTTGTAAGTGCCGTACTTTCCGGGCTATACGCCGCTACTTTTTTCACATGCTTTTGACCCTGCGGTTTGTACAACGGTGCGGCCAATCTATGGATTTTTACAGGTAACTCGGGTTTTCAACAGGTGGTCTGGGAACCACCAGTGGTCCCTGAGAGGGTTCCAGGTGGACCCCCCAGACTAAATGATGGAAAGTTGGTTAACCAGATGTAACTCTTTGAGAGCGCAAATGGACTCTTGCGGGTCCATTTGGTTTAATTTTTACACTCTCAAGAGTTAACATATTCACCATCTAAATTAGCAACACTTAATTAATAAGTCTGTGGGGTAAAGATGTTGTTAAATGGTGAAATAGTGGGCCCTGGGATCAAAAAGTTTGAAAAACACTGCTCTAACATGAAGCTTATTGTCTGGTGTGGCTTATAGTCAGGTGCAGCTTATACAAGGAAAAAAAAATCAGTATTTTGCCCCGAATTTAGCCTGTGCGGCTTATATTCAGGTGCGGCTTATAGTCCAGAAATTACGGTAAGTAAGTAGCCTTGCCAGGCCCATATAGGTCCATATAGGCCCATATAGGTCAGGAGCCTATCTCCTGTTTCTGTAGCGTGAGGCAGCTTGATGTACAAGTACACCCCCTGGACATGATGCTAGTATGTTAAGGCTCTTTCAGAGTCTGAAATTTCGGTGGCCACCGCGAGCACCGCTCAGAGCACCGCACCGCGCGCTATTATATAGTCCACTGTCAGCACCGCACCGCGCTGTGGTTTGTTGTGTGTTTTTTTTTTTAACCAGCCGTTAAAAACAAGCAACAACCACCGCGGTGCGGTGCGGTGGTTAGTAAAATCCGAGAGAGGGGCTGGAGGTGCGGTGGTTGCGGTGGTATGACGTCATATTGTAGGAAACGGTGGTCGCGGTGGGCACCGAAAATCCATCTCTGAATAGCCCTAGTATGTCACAGGGACGTATACGCCCAATCCAACCCTACGATGCTGAGTGCCAAGCAGGTATTGGGTTCCATTTTTAGAGTCTTTGGTATGACCCGGTCGGGAATCGAACCCCAACCTCCCAGTCTCAGGGCGGACAGGACACTCTAACCACAAGGCCACTGAGCTGGTGTACAGCTTGTAGGTCTGATATTTTTCAATGGCTAAAGTGAATACCAAAATGAGTCACAGTAAAGAAAAACTCGGTCCAAAACAGTAGCTGTCAGACAGAATGGGATTCACTGAGGCACCGTCTTATTGATGCAAGTCATGTTAACATGGTGTGTGCGTGCGTGCGTGCGTGCGTGCGTGCGTGCGTGCGTGTGTGTGTGTGTCAGCATTTCAAGGTCATTGCATTGTCTTCACTCCCATTAAAAGGTGAGGTTTGGACATTTCATTTCTCTGGTGGATCGCTGCCAAACATAGAGGTGAAGGAGGACAGAGCCAGGCCTGACATTCAGGCCTGAAAACAGGACGTTTCTGATGAGACGCACGTGGTCCACGGAGGAGCCAGGGCGCAGGGGGAATTAAACTGAATGAATGGGAAAGTACCTGGAGCATTTTTTCTTCCCAATCAATTTATTTACCGGAATTTCCGGACTATAAGCCGCTTCTTTTTTTTTTTACATGCTTTTGACCCTGTGGCTTATACAACGGTGTGGCCAATCTATGGATTTTTACAGGTAACGGCCACCAACGGTGCTCTAACACAGGGGTTTTCAACAGGTGGTCCCTGAGAGGGTTACAGGTGCCCCCCCCCCCCCCCCCCCCCGAACAATGATTGAAAGTTGGTTAACCAGGTGTAACTCTTTGAGAGTGTAAAAACCAAATGGACCCTTGCGGGTCCATTTGGTTTCATCTTTACACTCTCAAGAGTTATGATATTCACCATCTAAATTAGCACCACTTAATTAAGAAGTCACAGGTCATGGTCATTTTGATATCCATGTTTTGCCGGTTGTGTTTGCAAAAAATCCATCCTGGAATTGTGGACAAAACGAAAAGAAATCTTTAGTTTTGGGTTCTGTGGGTGTGGGTTATTCTGGGAAATTATTTGGTAAACTTTGGTAAGCTTTTGGCCCACACACAAGGCCCCAGACCTCATTTGCAGCCATGCACCCAATGAGAATGACTTTCACCAGAGCTGGCTACACCATAGCTTTCGAGAATTCCAGCCATTTTCTGTTGCCCTGAATTTAATTAATTGTCAGAGTTATGGAGCACTTGTTTTGTTATCAGTACAGCAGCCTCCTGCTGCCTCCTGCATTGTGTGCAAATTGAAAAGAGCTGGTGCGCCTGGGCTGTTGAGTGATAGATAGCCGACAAACTCCAGCACTTGGAATAAAATCATCTGCAGAACATTTGACAGGAGGTGTAGCTCAACATGTTTACAGCTGGACCACCTGTGGTCCTTGAGAGGGTTCCAGGTGGTCCCCAGCCTAGATGAGGGAAAGTCGGTTAACCGGATGTAACTCTTTGAGAGCGTAAAAATGAAACCAAATGGACCCTTGCGGGTCCATTTGGTTTCATTTTTACACTCTCAAGAGTTAAAATATTCATCATGTGAATTATCCCAAGTCTACACAACTAGAGAATGTAGAAGATTAATGGTCATTTTGATCCGTATGTTTAGTTTGGTTTCCCAAATCCAGCCTGGATAGAATTGTGGACAAAAGCAAAATAAATCTTTAATTTTGGGGTCTGTGGGGCTAAAATGTCATCAAATGGAGCCCTGGTGTCAAAATGGTTGAAAACCACTGCTCTACAGTTGTTGTTTTTTATGCAACAAACACTTTGCGGATTGAAAGAGGATAATTCCAGCACAACAACACAACCCTCATCTTAAGACATTCCCTTTTACACTGGTGTACACAGTACACAAGTGCTAGGATACTAGGATCTACTATTTGACACTAGAATCTAGTTTCTGACGCTAGAATCGAGTTTTTGACACTAGATTCTACAGTTTCTGACACTAGATTCTATAGTTTTTCTGAAAAATCTGTGTTCCTGTGTCAGTGATGTTAACATATTTCAAGCCAAGGACCACCAGAATTATCCATATTTGGCTGCAGACCGCCATCTGAAAACTTGTTGTTCTAGGGATCCCCCAGAAGCAAAAAATTTGAGTTAAAGATGTTTGCTTCCAAAATAACATATTCAGAGATTTGCAGCACATTTTCACAATTTTTCAAAAATAGCAGAACTACAAGCTCATATCGTGCCACTTGGTGGCATGATATGAGGTCGTAGATCTGCTATCTTTCAACAGATAAAACACCAAAAGGTGTTCAGTACACAAAGTGTTTAACTGCTCGGCCGTGTTTTTCACCTTTATTTCATGGATCTTATTTTGAATTTAAAAACACATGCACACAGAAAAATGCAAATATATTACGGTAATATATCAAAAAGTCCTTCAAGTTCAAATCCATTCAACCGAGTTTGTTTTGTATTTACTGTATTGATTGTTGTTAAATGTATTCATTGACCTCAGGGGTTTCCACTGATGGATTAACTGAAGGCATTTATCTTTTATTTAATTGCTAATCAGCGTTTTGGGGGGAAATGGCAACAAAGAGCTAAAAACCATCTGTGTTTTAGCCGTGGATGTGATCTGTTTGTTGCTTTGTGGCGCATTGTGAAAATAACAGATCTACAAGCATGAAAGTATACATCAAGCATTAAGTGTCTGTGAGAACAGTTCTCTCTCTCTCTCTCTCTCTCTCTCTCTCTACAGATGTCAAAACCCAGGAGAGAGGACCAGTGTTGCCAAATTCCAAAATGCACTAGTGGCACTTCCAGGGCTGCCCAAAAGGTAGATGGTGATCTACCAGTAGATCACACAGACCATGCAGGTAGATCGCATGACAGTCCCCATAGATCTGTAACTCTTGACACTCTCAAGAGTTACACTCTCAAGAGTCCACGCAATTAGAAAATTGAGAATAATTGTTATTTTGACCAATGTTTTGCCAGTTCTCTTTTCCAATTGTGGAGAAAAAAACGTGAAAGTTCTTAGTTTTGCATGCAAGAAACTAAGCTAAACATCACAAACTGTCAACTCAAACCCAAATACTACTACTTTCTGTATATGCTACTACTGTTACATCAATAGTAGCATATACAGAAAAAGCTTCCAATTCTCTCTCTCTATTTTTCTTAATTTCTTAAACACTATAACATAAAGTAACACCATCACCACTATTTCAAAGCTCACGCTTTCTACGGGTCTTGAAATGGATTTTCAGTAATGGAACAATCACATTGTTGATGTGTAGATCTTGTTGAGTCGGTCATTTTGAAAGTAGCTCTCAAGACCAAAAAAGTGTGAGCACCTCTGTGCTAGAGGCTTGCCTGGATGGGAATATACAGTACAACATACAGATCCAAATGACCATTAATCTTCTACATGCTCTAGTTGTGTAGACTTGGGATAATTCACACATGATGAATATTTTAACTCTTGAGTGTAAACATTTTTACGCTCTTAAAGTTGTTGTTAACCAACTGTCCCGTCATTTAGCCTGGGGACCACCACTGTCATAGGGAGAATTTGTGAAATATTAGGCTTTCATCTCTGGCGCCTGTCAACCAATTTCACCCCAACTCACCAGCAAAAAAGCACTAGATTTTCTGCCAGGAGTTTTTCCACTTATTTTGGTTGGCAACACTGGAGAGGACCCCCCCCCCCCCCCCCTACCTGCCCCAGGGGGTAGGTAGGGGCTGATGTGATCTGCCTACAGTCGACAGGTCCCTGTGCCTTAAACCAACAAACACACAGCTTAGCCCTGCTATCTGTGGTGATCCCTGAGGGGGGTCCACCGGGACAATCACTTCCAAAACCCCAGAGCAACACAATGGAACCATCAGGAGACAACAATGTCCCCTCCTTAATAAGCTCTTAATGATCTCCCTGTGTGTGTGTGTGTGTGTGTGTGTGTGTGTGTGTTGTGTGTGTGTGTGTGTGTGTGTGTGTGTGTGTGTGTGTGTGTGTGGTGTGTGTGTGTTGTGTGTGTGTGTCAGGGGCGGATCTAGGCATGGGCATGGGGAGGGGGGAGGGGGCAATGCCCAGTCTGCCCCACCAAACATGACTGCATGCAAAACAACCCAAGATATTTCAAATTAAAATGTTTATATGTAAAATGATGTGAACCACTACTACTGCTACTAACTTAACTAACTACAGCTGTGTCACCACTAAACCAACAGCATTTCATCATTGAAAACAGAAAACTCTCTGAGTCAGACCTTTAGCTTTATGCATGCTGCGTGTCTGTTGCAACTTCAACAACAACTGATGTTATTATTGATGCTTTACTTGACTAATAAAAGTCCTGGAACCGAAAATGGTTTGATACCATTTTCTCCTGCCCCCCCAATTGGGAAATGACACATCCGCCCCTGGTGGATGTGTGTGTGTGTGTGTGTGTGTGTGTGTGTGTGTGTGTGTGTGTGCGAGTGAGTGTGTGGTCACAGGGAAGCTGACAGTATCGCCGCTAAAAACGCCTGGCCAACGCTCCACTCGCCCCAAGCTCCTCTTCCTCCTGCCTCCAACACTATGGAATGAACTTCCCACAGACTCAACATCTACCCTCAAGAAAAAACACTGAATCACTAATTAATTACTTTTTGTTTTCACACAAACAAGAAGTAAGTCATTAGTGATTCAGTAGTGAAAACACTACTAAGCTAATAGTGAGGCTGAAGTAATTAAGGAGCAGCCAGGGAGTGTTTTGAATAGGAATTATGTAGTAATTATCAGTAGTAATTAAGTACTCAAAGGGGACATTTCTCTACATTTTGAATAGGCGAATTCTTTTGCTTTTATCCCCAATACCAGGCTGGATTTGGGAAACCAAACAGTCAAACATACAGATCAAAATGACCATTAATCTTCTACATTCTCTAATTGTGTAGACTTGGGATAATTCACATGATGAATATTTTAACTCGAGAGTGTAAACATGAAAAGGTTTCATTTTTACCCTCTCAAAGAGTGACGTCTGGTTAACCAACTTTAGTCCTTTAGCCTGGGGACCTCCTGGAACTCTCTCAAGGACCACTGGTTGAAAACCCTTCGAGCTATGTTTTTTTTCTACCTTTCTCAGGGTGGGGTTTCATAGCTTTGGGTGTGATGTAGAGTAAATCAGAAAAAAAAAAAAGGCCATCGTTTTGGTGTGTTAAAGGAGAATTCCACACCAAAACACATCGGGCATCAATCTACCCTGATTCCTGTGAGATGATACATAATGTCCTTGATTTTTGTCACAGATGTTCCATTTTCTACATTTCACCATGAGGTCCCCATCCCCACGACGACGTTGGGAACAGTTAACATGGCCGTAGGTTGTCTTTATTCTACTGCGGGTATTTCTGTAACTCCAAAGTTATTTTTTCACACACATCACATTTTAATAGTATACTGATACTCACGCTTGAATTTTATGTCACTCTGGATCAGACTTTACATGTAATCCCAGAGGTAATCTATTCCTCCTCCTTTACATGTAATCCCAGAGGTAATCTATTCCTCCTCCTCTCCTCCCCCTCCCTTTTGCCTCTCTCCTCTCCAATCACTCCGGTTGAAACTCCTGTCCCACGGGTGCCACCTGAGTTTTTAAAACTCATATAGTGGTCAAATTATCTTGTAGTGTGTGGTTTGATGTGATGTGTGGAAAAAAAATAAGTTTGGAGTTACAGAAATACCCGCAGTAGAATAAAGACAACCTGCAACCATGTTAACTGTTCCCAACGTCGTCGTGGGGACGGGGACCTCATGGTGAAATGTAGAAAATGGGACATCTGTGACAAAAATCAAGGACATTATGTATCACAGGGCTTGACACTAACACTTGCCCGGGGCAAGTAAAGAAAATGGTCAGGCAAGTGAAGACTGCTACCTGGTTGCCCCGATCGGGCAAATGTGCAACTTAGTGCACTGTAACACAACACACGATATATCTGTCTTGAAGGTGGTCATTGCACTCTGCCTTTGCGTCTTTCCCTGTTTTCTAACTACAGGTATCTCCCCTATCTGTCTCCCAGGTTCATTTGGCTCCAAACTATCATTTTGCTGGCGTCACGGACCCCTGAGTCCATGACCACTAATATAGGAATCCAAGTAGAAAGTGACCATGACCTGAGGGCAAGTAGAACCTGACTTGCACTTGCCCAATGGGCAAGTGTGTTTAGGTGTGGAGGATCAGTGACTGACCAGATCATCCAGCAGAGCCTGTTTGTTCTTCCTCCTGGCCTGCAGCTGTCTCTGCTCCTCCTGCAGCGTCTTCAGACGACGCTGCTCATTGTCCTGCTGCTCCTGTAAGAGCAGCTCCTCAAGCTCCTCCTGCTCACGTGTCTAATGGAGGAGAGGAGAGGAGAGGAGAGGAGAGGAGAGGAGAGGAGAGGAGAGGAGAGGAGAGGAGAGGAGAGGAGAGGAGAGAGAGAGGAGAGGAGAGGAGAGGAGAGGAGAGGAGAGGAGAATAGAGGAGAGGAGAGGAGAGGAGAGGAGAGGGAGAGGAGAGGAGAGGAGAGGAGAGGAGGAGGAGAGGAGAGGAGAGGAGAGGAGAGGAGAGGAGAGGAGAATAGAGGAGAATAGAGGAGAGGAGAATAGAGGAGAATAGAGGAGAGGAGAGGAGAGGAGAGGAGAGGAGAGGAGAGGAGAATAGAGGAGAATAGAGGAGAATAGAGGAGAATAGAGGAGAGGAGAGGAGAGGAGAGGAGAGGAGAGGAGAGGAGAGGAGAGGAGAGGAGAGGAGAGGAGAGGAGAGGAGAGGAGAGGAGAGGAGCATTTGAGCCACAGACATCCATTTGATGACATTTCAGCCACACAGACCACAAAACAAAAAAAAGATTTTTTTGCTTATATTTACAATTCCAGGCTGGATTTGGGAAACAAAACAGGCAAACATACAGATCAAAATGACCATTAAGCTTCTACGTTCTGTGTAGACTTTGGCTAATTCATGATGAATATTTAACTCTTGAGAGTTAAACTCCAACTTTCGCTCCAACCAACTTTCGATCATTTAGCTGTGGACCACCTGGAACCCTCTCAGGGACCACTGGTGGTCAAAAAGAAACCTGGTTTAGAACATTGGTTTTCAACCAGTGGTCCTTGAGGGATTTCCAGGTGATGGAAAGTTGGTTAACCAGATAGAACTCTTGAGAGTTTGGTTTGATGTTTGGTTTCATGTTTACACTCTCAAGAGTTAAAATATTCATCACCTGAATTAGTACCACTTAATTAAGAAGTCTACACATGTTTTGTTTCTGAAAACCAGCCTGGAAATTGTGACAAAACCTAAAGAAATCTTTAGTTTTGGGTCTTGGGAGTGAAAATGTCATATGGTAGTCCATAATTAGTTACAGTAGTTAGCTTTGGATAAACTTCTGTAGAAAACCACAGGACTATGGCATCACACTGAGGTCCAAGCTCTCATAAACTATATACTGTAAATATACTGTAAAGTCTACAGTGTATAGTTGTTTGTTTACAGTGTCAACAAACAACTAGACCAAAAAAAAAAACATTTAGACTTGAGGCTGAATCTAAAATGCTTTCCTGAGCAAAGCTTTCCCCAAAAAAATATTTATTCAAAATTTGACAACAAAATGATGTTGCTATGCTACTGTATACTAGTACTAGTACATACATAGCAACAAAGAAACAAGATTGTTTGCTGTCTTGAAAGCTATAGTTAGTTACGTAATGCCGATGGGATTCCAAGTCTGAATGGTTAAAGATAAAGTGCTACAGTTCCATTTCCTCCTAAATAGTAATTGGATATTATTTATTAATTATAAGTGAATGCTTAAGTGGTCGTTAAGGTTAGGACCTGCATGAGGAAGCTCATTATGGATGCTGCTGCTGCTCACCAAAATGGTCAACGGCACTTTCCCCGCAAGCATAAAGAGTGTTTGTTATTCCTCCCAATGCTGAATCCATCATTTAAAACAGCAATGGGTGTGTATAATGGAAGCCAGCACTGTTTGGTTTCATTTTGGTTGGTTTTGGGAAGGAAGGAGGTGTTAGATTAACTAGGAAACATTCCCGAGGGTCTCGGCACAGTTGTGGCTCACCACTACAAGAGATGCAGGGCTTGACACTAACACTTGCCCGCTTGCCCGGGGCAAGTAAAAAAATGGTAGGGCAAGTGAAGACTGCTACCTGGTTGCCCGATCGGGCAAGTGTGCAACTTAGTGCACTATAACACAACACAAGATAAATGTGTCTTGAAGGCAGTCATTGCACTCTGCCTCTGTGTCTTTCCCTGCTTTCTAGCTGTCCACAATTCCAGGCTGGATTTGGGAAACAAAACAGGCAAATTAACACATCAAAATGACCATTAATCTTCTACAGTGTAGACTTGGGCTAATTAAGATGATGAATTTTAACTATTGAGAGTGTAAAAATGAAACCAAATGGACCCGCAAGGGTCCATTTGGTTTCATTTTTACGTTCTCAAGAGTTACATCTGGTTAACCAACTTAACTAGGGACCACCTGGAACCTGGGGGGCAAGTGACCATGACCTGAGGGCAAGTAGAACCTGACTTGCACTTGCCCGATTGGCAAGTGCCTCGGAGACCTTAGTGTCAACCCCTGAGATGGGTCAAATGCAGAGGATAAAATACGTGCACAATGACCAAAAAAACACCCATCACATAACACATCGACTGCGGGCGCATCTTCGTTGTTTTCTCCCCATTGCCACGGCTCAACCAGTGAAATCGGTAAAAAACCCTTATTTTGAAGCCCCAGATCGCCTAAACAGGAGGGGGATGCCATCATGCTTATTTCTGGTGTCTTGACTAACCTGTCCTCTGACGATCTGAGCAAAAAGTTCCGGGTGAAAAATCAGGAAGTGACGTCTAGCCCTAGTTGATTTACCCGTGCACAAACGACATTCAGGGGCTTTTGGATGCTAGAGGCTTTTGAATGCATTGGATTGAATGGGTGCAAATGGGACAAACAAAACAAATTGTCGCGGCAATTCTGTTCCAAATGAAAGTCAGCAACGGGATCATTATCAGACGATGCGCTGGGACTAATAGTTGGATTAAAGAATGAAATCTACATTTCGTCGTGTTACGAGCCGTCGTCGTGACCGGCGTGCGTAATTTAACGGGAAATCAACGAGGACCGTGAGATCGACAGTCCGTGAGTTAGTATTAGGAGACTGGGGGCTCCATTTTCATTACATGCTAAACCCCTTATCCCAAACCCCTTACGTCTTTTTTACTATTTTGAAAAACTTTTTGGATGTCAGTCTATTAACACGTTGTGAGCTTGTAGACTGGCCATTTGAACTACTGAAAACTGTTTTTTTAAATAGTTTAAAAAGGCAAAGACGTTAAGGGATAAGGGGTTTAGTGGTGACGGAAATCTAGGCCTAGATTACAACTCCTGAGCAAAATGTGCCTCACTTTGCACTCACTAACACTTGTGTTACCACAACTACAGTCTCAATGTCGATGACTGTTGCTGTGTAACTACTGTGTAGGCATAACAATGCCCTTACCAGGGCTTGACACTAAGGGCGCGATTTTCGCTCCCGGCCTTATCCCTAACGTTACCCGATCCCCGCAGCGAATTCCCTTATTGCTATTTTGGTCACCTTTTCTCTTCCCTTAGCCACTAATCTTTATGCCGACACCGTTATTTGTGGCTGGAGGTGTGGTCATGGGCGTGTTTGTTGCGCAGTCCCTTAAATTGCTAATTTCGTCAAATAGATTAGGGAACTAGATAAGGCCAGGTCAGACCACCCGTTAACCGATCCGCAAAGGCAGAGCCACGTGCGCGTCTGTGCGCCTTTGGAGATGTCCACGACTCCACGTGGAAAGGCGCCAGTTCAATTCATCTCCTTATTCATGGATTGTCCTATAAACAGCTGTAGATTGCCTGCTGTCGGTCACTTCCTTGTGTTTAGGTAATGTACAGTATATAATACAATTAAATACATTCATTAACTTGTGACGCAATGCTGTAAATTGCAAAAAAGTCGGCAATTTCGCGGCTAAAAAGACGTTTTTTTGATCATTCATTTCTCGGTCAATTCTGGACCATTTTTTACATTTCAAAGTGCAGCGTGACGGGAAAGACCTTCTCTCTCAGATGCTGTATAGAATATGTGGGTAGGTCTTCTCTACGATGCGGGATCGGGCAAACTATAACTGTCGGGGATTAGGCGGACCGTTTCCGCCTAATCCCCGACAGTTGCAGTTTGCTCGGTCCCGCATCGTAGAGAAGACCTACCCACATATTCTATACAGCATCTGAAAGAGGAGCTTTTTCCCATCATGCTGCATTTTGAAATGTAAAAAATGGTCCAGAATTGACCGAGAAATGAATGATCAAAAAACGTCTTTTTAGCCGCGAAATTGCCGACTTTTTTTGAAATTTACTTTATAACATTTCGCAGACTTGGGATAAATGCACGCCACATACAGCAAAAACATGGAACATGTTTTTTCAACATAACATGTTGAATGGTAAGAAATGATTGAGAATTGACGAGCTATAATTGTTTGAAAATGAGAGCTATAATCTTTGAGAATAGGCTACTCATGTATGTGTCTGTCCTAAGCCCGCAGCCAGGCTGCGTGCTTAGGAGGGCCAGGCTTAGCAGTAGGGATAAGGGAAATAGATAAGGGATGAATTAAAGGGAATGGCAAGACCAACACGGATTGGATGAAAGCTAAAAACGCCCAAACCACACCTATGCATAATTTAACGGGTATAGGAGGTTTTTAAGGGACATAGGATGGTCACGAAATTATCAACTTTAGTGTGGGAACGCCTCTTCCCCAATGCTAAGTGCGTTAATTGCGCATAAGGGCTAATGTAACCAAAATCGGGCCCTAACACTTGCCCGCTTGCCCGGGGAAAGTAAAAAAAATGGTGAGGCAAGTGAAGACTGCTACCTGGTTGCCCGATCGGGCAAGTGTGCAACTTAGTGCACTATAACACAACACAAGATAAATTTGTCTTGAAGGCAGTCATTGCACTCTGCCTCTGTGTCTTTCCCTGCTTTCTAGATATCCACAATACCAGGCTGGATTTGGGAAACAAAACAAATTAACATACACATCAAAATGACCATTAATCCTCTACATTCTCTAGTTGTGTAGACCTGGGCTAATTAAGGTGATGAATTTTAACTCTTGAGAGTCTAAAAATGTAAAAATTGTTTCATTTTTACGTTCTCAAGAGTTACATCTGCAAAATTTACAATATATTTCTGGGGGGCAAGTGACCATGACCTGAGGGCAAGTAGAACCTGACTTGCCTGACTTGCCCGATGGGCAAGTGCCTCCGAGACCTTAGTGTCAACCCCTGCGCAGTATGTTTTATCGGCGGGCGACGGCGGGCGATGGACAAGCAACGACGGCCGATTTGGCCGAAAAGCTCAGCATTTTTTTATTGCTGCGGCCGACATCGGCCAACGTCGCCCGCCAGCGCCCGTTCTGCTGCTGTTCAACATCGCCCAACGTCGCCCGCCAGCGCCCGTTCTGCTGCTGTCGCCCGAATCGGCGGCTCCCATAGACAAATAATGGATGTCGTCCGACGGTGCTTGTCCATCGCCCGCCGTTAAAACGTACAGTTAAAGAAAATGTTTGTTTGTCCAAACAGGGGTAAAAGTCTTGTTTATTTTAAAATACAATCTTTTGTCAGTCTTCGCTTCAGTATGAAAGGACAGTGTAATGACTCTTGAAGTCTACACACTACCGCCTCAGTCTTATAAACATTAAAGAAAGTCATGTTAAAAATCTTTCATGAGGGTAAATGAGGGTGAAATCGTACCAGTTTAGCTTTGTTCTTCTGGATGAGATCCTTATTCTCACGCTGGTACTGTTCCATCAGCAGCTTGGTGTTCTCCACGTCCACGTTGTTGGTCAGATTATACACTACACGCATGCACGCACGCACGCACACACACACACACAGACACACACATGCATGCACGCACACACACGCATGCACGCGCACACGCACACACACACACACACACACACACACACACACACACACACACACACACACACACAGTTTGTCACAGGATGCTACACACAATATCTTTCTGAATATTCAAGGTATGCTGTCATGCCATAGATGCAAGAGAGAGAGAGAGAGAGTTTGTAATTGTGTACATTCCTGAAAATTAAGTAATTCGGATGTTTACATTGACAGCGTAAAATGTTACAGTTACAGATGCTCTATGCACGCACGCATGTGCGCCACACGTACGTGCCTCGCGTTCATGTTCTCGGCCCATTTTTCCCAGAATGCACTCTGTTTTTTTTCCCCCTCAAAGAGGAGTGAAATCGCCTCATGCGCTGGGTGAGCAACTTAATGGGAGTGGATGAGAGGGGGGCTTCCGGTGTCGTGTCTACAGTATAATATGTCTATGGTCTGCACCTGATCGCAGCCACTCTGGAATCTAAGGCCTGCATTGTCTAGATCAGGGGTCGGCAACCCAAGATGTTGAAAGAGCCATTTTCGACCCAAAATTAAATTCAAAATCTGTCATTGGAGCCGCATTTTATTATTTTTTTCCTGAGTGTGTGCAAATGTGAACCAAATGGATCCATTTGGTTCCATTTGCACACTCTCAGAAAAAAGGTCCTCAAAGAAAAATCATTAACATGGTGAAACACAACCTTTCTTCAGAAATGGAGTTTCTAAAGTTTTACAGAACTCCATTTCTAGTCCACACAACATCTCTAAGGTATATTAATGGCATAGTAAACTGAGTAAACCTTTGAAAAAGGGGTGGTTCAGATTGAAAGCTCCACCTCTGATAACTGCTGGGCTGTTTTGACATGGCCAAGTGCTACTTTAACTGGCAACTGTCAGACAGCGCAACGCGTTTTGGGTGACTGAAATGTTTATATTATGTTGGTGTGGATCACCCCAGTGTGTGTATGTAATAATGCTACAGCCACTGAGCCACTAGGGCTGTGTTCTAGAGCCGCAGGTTGCTGACCCCTGGTCTAGATTCTAGACGGTGAACATGAGCGCTCATCCACCAGGCTCATGTTGCGTCACTTTGTTAAAGCACCACTATGAGGATTATTTGAAAAGTGTCGCGTGGCATCTCTTCTCTTCCCACGGTTTATATATGCGGGCAAGATTTCACAGCAATCACATGCCATGTTCATGATTTGAACCATTTCGTTCAAAACGGAATACTGTTGGCACTATAAAAAAAAGCGAAACATTTGGCTCTGGCATGCGAAAAGTAGCACGCAAGGCTATAGCCTTACAGGATAAAAGTCCTGTAACTGAAAATGGTATGGGTGGGGCTTCATGGGAGCGATGAAGTCGCTCCCATACCATTTTCTTTTGCCCTCCCAATTGGGAAATGTTACATCCGCCCCTGAGGCCTGACTCACCTATATCCTCCACCTGCTCCAGATAGTCGTTGTATTCCCTCAAAGAGGAGAAGTCGTGTTCTCTCTTGTTATATCTGTGAAAGGAATCACATCACACTCTATGTTGGACGCTAGGACAGAATATCGGACCACAAAAAACATCAGTTTGTTGGGCTAAGCCTGCAGAATATTCCATTATACCACCGTGTATAATGATGAATATGAATATTTTAACTCTTGAGAGTGTAAACATGAAACCCACATGGGTCCATTTGGGGTCTATACTTGAATTCTAATTGTTGGATATATTTATTTATCTTTATCTTTATATGAAAATGTACGTTCATTTTGGGGGAAGTTCTCGATACACCTCAAGGCCTCTAAATTGCACTTTATATTGAACTTCTATGTACTTAATTTGTGTTTTTAATCTTTTATATGTGCTATAAACTAAACATAAACTAAACTAAACTAAACAAAGAGTTACATCTGGTTAACCAACTTAGCCTGGGGACCACCTGGAACCCTCTCAAGGATACACTGAGTGGTTCCCGGACCACTGGTTGAAAACCACTGTTGTAAGAGATACAGTAAACATGATATTAGATGTCAATTATGATCCTATTAAAGAACAAATGAGAGGTGATGGCTGGAGGGGGAGGGGAGGGGAGCGGCAGGGGAAAAGAAGGTAAAAAATAAAGAGCGTACACATCCCCCCCCCCCCTCCCCCTCCCCATGGAGAGTCATTGTCTACAAAACAAACAGTGTAATGACAGAGACAAAGACGCTTAAGAAGTGGGAGGAGATATGAGAGAGCAAACATAAACACACCGAGCCACACCCCTCCCTCCTAACCCCCCCCCCCCCTCTCTCTCATCAGGGGCGGATGGAACATTTACCAATTGGGGGGGCAGGAGAAAATGGTATGGGGGCGGCTTCATCGCACCCATACCATTTTCGGTTACAGGAATCATTTTAGGCAAGAAAAGCATGACTAACATCAGCTGTTGTTGAAGTTGCAACAGACAGGGCTTGACACTGACACTTGCCCGCTTGCCCGGGGCAAGTAAAAAAAAATGGTGGGGCAAGTTAAGACTGCTACCTGGTTGCCCGATCGGGCAAGTGTGCAACTTAGGGCACTATAACACATTTTTACGTTCTCAAGAGTTACATCTGGTTAACCAACTTAACTGGGGACCACCTGGAACCCTCTCAGGGACCACTTGTTGAAAACCCCTGGTTTAAAGCACCCAAGCAGTAAGTAAACTTAAATGCAAAATGTACAATATATTTTTGGGGGGCAAGTGACCATGACCTGAGGGCAAGTAGAACCTGACTTGCACTTGCCCGATGGGCAAGTGTCTCGGAGACCTTAGTGTCAACCCCTGAACAGACACGTGGGGCTCCATTTTCGTTACACGCTAAACCCCTTACCCCAAATCCCTTACCCTTTTTTTACTATTTTGATAAACTTTTTGGAATAGTTCAACGTGCCAATCTACTGACACATTGTAAGCTTGCAGGCTGGGCATTTTAACTATTGAAAAAAGTTTTTTTTTTATAGTTTAAAAAGGCAAAGAAGTTAAGTTTCAGAGGTGACGAAAATCTAGGCTGTGATGTGATGGTTTCAATGATGAAATGCTGCTGGTTTAGTGGTACAACAACTGTAGTTAGTTAGTAGCAGTAGTAGTGTTTCAAATCATTTTGATTATAAGCACTTTAATTTGAAATATATTTAGAAAATTTGGGTTGTCTCCATGCCATCAATGATGTTTGGTGGGGCAGGCAGGGCCCCCCCATGCCCATGCGTAGATCCGCCCTGCGTCTCATACTCACGCTCGGAGCACCTTCTTGCGGATCTCCACCTCCTTATCGACTGCAGGATCTTCGAACAGCTGCACCCGGAAGTTGCTCTTCCTCAGCGGAGTGTCGCACTGCACACAGTTCCCAGAGCCGCGCACAAACAACATCTCCACACAGTTCTCACACCTGGGAATGCAATGGGAGAAGAACTTTAGTCGTTTGTTTAGAGGGGAATTTCACCCATTTTCAACATTCTAATATGTCATTGGTAGACCCTAGAGGTGCTGGGTGGACAAGATAAAAAAAAGCTTCCCCCATTCTGTGGTTTCATTTTTACACTCTCAAGAGTTACATCTGAAAAATTTACAATATATTTTCGGGGGCAAGTGACCATGAGCTGAGGTAAGTAGAACCTGACTTGCGCTTGCCCGATGGGCAAGTGCCTCCGAGACCTTAGTGTCAACCCTGATATTCTTTTAAATGTAAATGCAGCTATTGACTGTACAGACAGATTGACAGATCCATAACGATCCTCTTTAAATGCTTCACAATTAAGCAAAATCGAATCTGAATCGTCGTTTCAGAATTTGGACAATTAAAGAAAAATGCAAACTAAAAATTGTGCATGGTCCTGGCACATTTACGGTAGAACTGTGTCATAATCGCTAACAACCCAACTTAGAAAAAACTGTTAAATAATGTGTGCACAATGTGTTCTGCTGTTTATCAAGAAAAGGTAGTCCAAGAATTCAGGAAGAGAAAAGAAATGTACTTTGTGTTCTACTGTTTAAAAAAAGTAAAATACTACTTGAATGTTCATTAAAATAAAAGTGAAGTTTGCACTTTATCCAACATCTTTGTTAATAAGAACCACCCTATCCTCTGTTGGAGGGAGGACAATCAGATAAAAAACATAACCAACATAAATAATTGTCTTTTTTTTGTACTTTGACCCCCCAAAAAATCGGAATCGAAATTGAGATTTCAGAGAAAAAAAATATCACGGTTTTATCTTTAGGCAAAATTGTCAAGTCCTAGTTCCAAAATATCTATATTTTTTTGCTGGGTCCCCAGTGCCACTCCAAGCCCGGCTGGGGGTCCCCAGACCGCAGGTTGGGAAGCGTAACCCGTTAAGAAAAAGGAACAAGCCTGAAATAAGGTTTCCCTCTCCCTCCCAGTGTTTTTATACGTGTCTGTGAGACTGTGAGAGTTATCATGGAGCTCAGGAGGTGATAATGGGCCATAAATATCTCCTCAAAACGGCAAAAGTGGGTTTTGAATTATGAATGGAATGACGATTAGGCGAACTCCCACACTCACTACTAGACCTTTCTGTACTGAACGCGTTGTGTTACACTTTAGCTGTTGAAAAATATCAGATCTACAAGCTCATATCACGCCACCGAGTGGTACGATATGAGCTTGTAGATCTGATTTTTTTATGTGAAAATGATGCGCAAATCTAAGAATATATTGTATTTGACATCTGATTCTAGTTTCTGACACTAGATTCTAGTTTCTGACTACCGGTAGTTTCTGATGCTAGATTCTGACAGATTCTAGTTTCTGATGCTAGATTCTGACAGATTCTAGTTTCTGATGCTAGATTCTGACAGATTCTAGTTTCTGATGCTAGATTCTGACAGATTCTAGTTTCTGATGCTAGATTCTGACAGATTCTAGTTTCTGATGCTAGATTCTGACAGATTCTAGTTTCTGATGCTAGATTCTGACAGATTCTAGTTTCTGATGCTAGATTCTGACAGATTCTAGTTTCTCTGAAAAATCGATGTTCCTGTGTCAGTGATGCTTAACATATTTCATGACAAGGACCACCAGAATGATCTAAATTTGGCTGCGGACCCCCTCCCCATCTGAAAACATGTTGTATCACATCACATTTGCATCACATTTTCACAATTTTTCTCAAAAATATCAGAGCTACAAGCTCACAGCGCGCCACTCGGTAGAGTGGCGCGCTGTGAGCTTGTAGGTCTGATATTTTTTCAATAGCTTAATTGTAACATAATGGTTTGAACAGCAAAACGCGTTCCGTATAGGAAGGGCTAGACAAGAGGAAATGACTCTGACGAACCCTGCCGCGGCGGAGCGTCTGTCAGCACTGGAAAAACTGTTTTTCCTCTCATTTCACAAGGAACTGCTAGTGGTACAGTGAATCTGAAAACCCCCTGCTCTATGACACAAGGAACTGCTAGTGGTACAGTGAATCTGAAAACCCCCTGCTCTATGACACAAGGAACTGCTAGTGGTACAGTGATCTGAAAACCCCTGCTCTATGACACAAGGGACTGCTAGTGGTACAGTGAATCTGAAAACCCCTGCTCTATGACACAAGGAACTGCTAGTGGTACAGTGAATCTGAAAACCCCTGCTCTATGACACAAGGAACTGCTAGTGGTACAGTGAATCTGAAAACCCCCTGCTCTATGACACAAGGAACTGCTAGTGGTACAGTGAATCTGAAAACCCCCTGCTCTATGACACAAGGAACTGCTAGTGGTACAGTGAATCTGAAAACCCCCTGCTCTATGACACAAGGAACTGCTAGTGGTACAGTGAATCTGAAAACCCCCTGCTCTATGACACAAGGAACTGCTAGTGGTACAGTGAATCTGCCACGTTGCACGGCTAAAACCTACTTCAATAGTTCCTCACCTAATCTATCATCATAAGGGGAGCGGACCTATGTTCCCCGGGTCCTATGTTCCCCGGGTCCTATGTTCCCGGGTCCCATGTTCCCCAGGTCCTATGTTCCCCAGGTCCTATGTTCCCCAGGTCCTATGTCCCCAGGTCCTATGTTCCCCGGGTCCTATGTTCCCCGGGTCCTATGTTCCCCAGGTCCTATGTTCCCCGGGTCCTATGTTCCCCAGGTCCTATGTTCCCCAGGTCCTATGTTCCCCAGGTCCTATGTTCCCCGGGTCCTATGTTCCCCGGGTCCTATGTTCCCCAGGTCCTATGTTCCCCGGGTCCTATGTTCCCCGGGTCCTATGTTCCCCGGGTCCTATGTTCCCCGGGTCCTATGTTCCCCGGGTCCTATGTTCCCCGGGTCCTATGTTCCCCGTTTTTTGTATGGACCGGGGAACATAGGACCCTTTTCTTTAAAAAGGGTCCTATGTTCCCCGCCTGGTATCTGAACATGGAACAACAACCCTAACCCTAACCCGATAATCCCCTCGAAGCTAGGCCCCACCCAAAACCCTGACCCTCAACCTAACCTCACAGGGACCTTGCCTGAACCTAACCAAACCCAGAGTCCCAAACCTAACCCTAACCCTATAGCAACTATATGCGTATATTTGGATTGAGCGGGGAACATAGAACCCTTTTTTGAAAAAAGGGTCCTATGTTCCCCGATACCGGGGAACATCTCTGAAAAATCTATGTTCCTGTGTCAGTGATGCTTAACATATTTCATGACAAGGACCACCAGAATTATCTATATTTGGCTGCGGACCCCCTCCCCATCTGAAAACATGTTGTATCACATCACATTTGCATCACATTTTCACAATTTTTTTCAAAAATATCAGAGCTACAAGCTCACAGCGCGCCACTCGGTGGCGCGCTGTGAGCTTGTAGCTCTGATATTTTTGAAAAAAACCTGGAAGTCTCTTAAGGACAACTGGTGGTCCCCGGACCACTGGTAGAAAACCCCTGGTTTAGAAGAGGGTGTGTGTGCGTGCGTGTGTGCGTGTGTAATGTGTGTGCAATTCAGGTTTAATCCCGCAATACCGCCAAACAAAACACAATTTCATTTATTGTTATTTCGTTCATTCAACTCCATCAGGCGAAGGAATTACTTCCACAAACGTAGTCACTTCTGATTCATTCCTACTAGACTACCATCTGGAAAACTACCATACTAAAATCAACCGCTTTTCGTTTCCCAATTTTGAGCATGGGACAGGCAAAACATAGCAGACCTACAAGCAGACACAGAATGGAATCCTCTCAGACAGGGACCGCTGGTGGTCCCCGGACCACCGGTTGAAAATTACTGCTTTAAAAGGGGACATGTCAGTTTCAAGTTTACACTCTGGTTGACCAACTGTCCATCATTTAGCCCAGGGGTTTTCAACAGGTGGTCCGGGGACCACCAGTGGTCCTTGAGAGGGTTCCAGGTGGTCCCCAGGCTAAGTTGGTTAACCAGATATAACTCTTGAGAGCGTAAAAATGAAACCAAATGGACCCTGGCGGGTCCATTTGGTTTCATTTTTACACTCTCAAGAGTTAAAATATTCATCATCTGAATTAGCCATTTTGGAATGTATGTTTTCAAAAGCAAAAGAAATCTTTAGATTTGGGGTCTGTGGGGCTAAAATGTCATCTAATGGTGGTCTGTGGCTCAAATACTGAATAAATGGTGGTCCCTGGGATGAAAAAGGTTGAAAACCCCTGCTGTATAGAATGGAACCCTCTCAGACAGTGACCACTGGTGGTCCCCGGACCACCGGTTGAAACCCCCCCCCCCCCCCCTGTGTTAGAGCGTTTCCCTATCAGTCACAGTCCGAGACAATGGGAATGGACTTAAATCTGCTCCTAAGTAGGACGGCTTGGGGGGGGGGGGGGGGGGGGCTGGATAAACGTTTACACAGTCCACTCTTTTAATGAAGTCTCTGTGGAGCTTTATTCCACAGGAATCCACCTTTAGAGTGGATTCCTCCTGCCTCTGACCACCTTAAGACCAGCAGAACAACATCTGGTTTCCAAATGTCACCATCGTCTGGGTTCGCATACGGACACTATGCTTTTATTTTTTTAATAGGACATTATAAAAATGTTGCAGGGTTTTGTTTTTTTTTCGTCTTCACCCTCAGTCTGTACTGTGTCATTTTGGCGGGAAATGGTTGAATCATTTCTCTTTCCAACGTCAAGGCCCTGGACCGACTGGAGCGACTGAGACGGAGCGTTATGGAGTCAAACGTCCTCCTGGGACGCATGGGAAGACTATTAGAACTATATAATGAAAGGACATCAAGGAAAAAGACTTTTCACTGAATCAGCAGGTTTCACAGACAAGATGAGAAGCAGATCTGGGGAGAAAGTGCAGAGTCGTGGACTTTGGGATTGTTTATGCTTGGCGTCTCAGATATGGGTCAAACTAGTCCAACCTGCCAAAGACCACGACCAACACAAACAGATACAGCAGCCGCGACGCAACGAAAATACACACAGTAAGCATTAGGGTTTAGGGCCAAGGGTTTTTTTTTACAACAAGTGGTCCACCAGTGGTCCCTGAGAGGATTCCAGGTAGTCATAGCTGTGATATGAGCTATAAGTGATGGACAGTTGGTAAACAAATGGACCCTGTATACCAAATGGACCTGTAAGGGAATCATTTCATGCTCTCAGGAGTTAAATTATATTCAAACATCCAAATTACTTAATTTCAAATGTAGAAGAATTGTTATTTTGACCAACGTTTTGCCAGTTTCTCTCTACTAAATTGTGGACACAAAATTGAAAGTCCATAAGTTTTGGCGTCCAAGAGACCAAAGTCACATCAAATGGTTCCTCCGTGGATAAAATGCACTGGTCTAGGCTCATACACCTCGACTCCACGCCAGAAAACTAGAATCAGAAACTAGAATCTAGTGTCAGGAACTAGAATCTAGTCGTGAAAACTAAAATCTAGCATTAGAAACTAGAATCTAGCGTCAGGAACTAGAATCTGGCGTCAGAAACTAGAATCTAGTGCCAAAAACTAGCATCTATCATTAGAAACTAGAATCTAGCGTCAGAAACTAGAATCTAGTGCCAAAAACTAGAATCTATCATTAGAAACTAGAATGTAGCGTCAGAAACTAGAATCTGGCGTCAGGAACTAGACTCTAGCGTCAGAAACTAGACTCTAGCGTCAGAAACTAGACTCTAGCGTCAGAAACTAGACTCTAGCGTCAGAAACTAGACTCTAGCGTCAGAAACTAGACTCTGGCGTCAGAAACTAGACTCTGGCGTCAGAAACTAGACTCTGGCGTCAGGAACTAGAATCTGGCGTCAGGAACTAGACTCTAGCGTCAGGAACTAGAATCTAGTGCCAAAAAATAGAATCTATCGTTAGAAACTAGAAAGTAGCGTCAGAAACTAGAATCTAGCATCAGGAACTAGAACCTAGCGTCATAAACCAGAAAAAAACTGAATCGGAGAGCAACCATCTGCCACTGTCCAGTTGGTTCCAGTCGGGGAGAGAGAGAGCGGGAGAGAGAGAGAGAGAGTGACAGAGATAGAGACAGAGAGAGAGAGAGAGAGAGAGAGAGAGAGGACCACCAGTGACTGCTCAAGTGCAACCCATGGAAGGGCCAGATGCTCAGTGCTGTGGCCTCAGGCCCCAGGCTACATTAGGACCATATGGAGGTGTATGGTATGGCATGGTGCGGTGGGTGGGGGGTTCAGCCTGTTGCCACAGGCCCCACAAAGCTCCTCATTCATCAAGGCTGGGCTAGGATAGGGGCGTAGCTTGCCCCCTGGCCCATAAGTGGACCACACAACACAAGAACCACTCCATGGGGGAAATCCTGGGTAATTCTAGATCATGGAGGTGAACTACAAAAAAAGGATTGACTATAGTGTGAAGGAGGAGACTCAGGGTGAACTTGCCACCTTTCTTCTTTGAGTGTGCCTTCTGTGTGATATGGGGGGGAGGGTCTTACAGATAACAGTGACAGTGTAAGCCAGGGGTCCCACACTTTTATTTTGACTTGAGAGCTACTTTCAAAATGAGCAGCTCAACAAGATCTACACATTAAAAATGTGATTGTTCCATTACTGAAAATCCATTTCAAGGCCCCCGAGAAAGTTTGAGCTTTGAAATACAGTAGAGGTGATGGTGTTACTTACTGTTATAGTGTTTAAGAATAATGCACTTATAATGAAAAATAAAGGGGGAGAATTGGAAGGTTTTCCTGTATATGCTACCACTGACGTTTGTGGTTTGAGTTGACAGTTTGTGATGTTTAGTTTCTTGCATCCAAAACTAAGAACTTTCATGTTTTTGTACCCAATTAGGAAAGAGAACTGGCAAAATGTTGGTCAAAATTATTTTCCATTTTCTAATTGTGTGGACTCTTAAAAATTACGTAATTCAAATGTTTACATATAAATTAACTCTTGGGAGCGGTAAAATGAAACCAAATGGACCTGTAAGGGTCCATTTGCATGTTGTACACATTTATAAATAGCTCCCATTTGTAACACCCTTGTTGAAAACAATGTACATGTAGAGTATATCAAACTCCAGACTGTCCCTCTTTCAGGCTGCAACAGCCTGAGTTGCAGCAGTCAGTTTTCTGACTCCTCAATGTCCAGGGCTTGACACTAACACTTGCCCGCTTGCCCGGGGCAAGTAAAAAAATGGTAGGGCAAGTGAAGACTGCTACCTGGTTGGTGCAACTTAGTGCACTATAACACAACACAAGATAAATTTGTCTTGAAGGCAGTCATTGCACTCTGCCTCTGTGTCTTTCCCTGCTTTCTAGATATCCACAATACCAGGCTGGATTTGGGAAACAAAACAGGCAAATTAACATACAGATCAAAATGACCATTAATCTTCTACATTCTCTAGTTGTGTAGACCTGGGCTAATTAAGATGATGAATTTTAACTCTTGAGAGTGTAAACATGAAACCAAATGGACCCGCAAGGGTCCATTTGGTTTCATGTTTACGTTCTCAAGAGTTACATCTGGTTAAACTTAAATGCAAAATTTACAATATATTTTTGGAGGGCAAGTGACCATGACCTGAGGGCAAGTAGAACCTGACTTGCACTTGCCCGATGGGCAAGTGCCTCGGAGACCTTAGTGTCAACCCCTGATGTCGCAACATTTCGGCTAGTCCAGGTTTAGTTCTGGGGGTCTGTGGGGCTAAAATGACATCAAATTGTGGTGCGTGGCTAAAATGCAGAATAAGTAAGTGGTCCCTGGTAAGAAAAAGGTTGAAAACCACTAGGCTAGAGGGTGCTGAATGAACTGAGCCCTCCTGACCCTCCTTGGCTCTATCTCCCACCCCCCCCCCCCCCCCCCCCTCTCTCTCTCTCACCTGTCCTGCCCAGAGCTCCTAGCTCATATCTCTCCCATCTGCAGCTGTCAGCAGGTCATTGGGGGGGGGGGCAGAGTAAGGGTAAACAGGGGCCTGGCTCAGCAGAGAAGCCCTCCCCACCCCTCCCTCCCCCTCCCCATGACATTGCCTCCTTCTCCTCCCTATGCAACAGACAGTGTTGCCAACTGCCAAAATCCAAAATTCACTAGTGGCACTTCCAAAATGCACTAGAATGCGCTAGATGCTCGCCTGGAACATACAGATCAAAATTACCATTAATCTTCTACATTCTCTAGTTGTGTAGACTTGGGATGATTCACATGATGAATATTTTAACTCTTGAGAGTGTAAAAATGAAACCAAATGGACCCGTAAGGGTCCATTTGGTTTCATTTTTACGCTCTCAAAGAGTTACATCTGGTTAACCAACTCTCCATCATTTAGCCTGGGGACCACTGGTTGAAAACCACTGTCATAGGAGGAAAAATGGTGAAAAATGAGGGTTTTATCTCTGGCGCCTGTCAATCAATTTCACCCCAACTCACCAGGCAAAAAGCACTAGATTTTCCACCAGGAGTTTTTCACTAATTTTGGCGCTAGGGGGGGTCTGAAAAGGCGCTAAATATAGCAACAAATGCGCCAAGTTGGCAACACTGGCAACAGAAAGCAGGAACAATACAGGATTCACCTGGTTGGTCCTCCTCCATATACTGTAGACCTGTGCAGTGACGTCACCGCCCCGCTTCCGGAAGTGTTTTCCCCATTCATTTTTCTCATAGACTTTTCGATAATAATTGATATAAAACACGATTTTGCCACGAACAAAGCAAACTCGGGTCGTGGCAAATCATGACGACACACACATACAGTATAATATCTAATTAGCAAGTAGTAGAAAACGGCAGGATACAACACTTTTTGTTTCGTTTTTCATCTTAGAAATGATTTGATTGTCCCAAAAGATTGTGTGTGTCGTCATGATTTGTCACGACCCGAGTTGGCTTTGTCCGCGGCGTAATCGTCTTTACTGTATTTTTGAAAAGTCTATGAGAACAATGAATGGGGAAAACACTTCTGGAACTGCGGCGGTGACGTCACTGCGCAGGTCTCTCTGCGCAGGTCTCTCTCTCGATTACTGACAGCTCCATATACGGAATATACTGACTACTGACAGCTCCATATACGGAGATATACTGACTACTGACAGCTCCATATACGAGATATACTGACTACTGACAGCTCCATATACGGAGATGTACTGACTACTGACAGCTCCATATACGGAGATGTACTGACTACTGACAGCTCCATATATGGAGATATACTGACAGCTCCATATATGGAGATATACTGACTACTGACAGCTCCATATATGGAGATGTGCACGGACGGACATACAGGCTGACGGACAGGGTAGGAATTATAGTCACCACCTTACGGTGGAGACAACAATCAAAAAGGTGTGGCAGCCCTCGTCTAGGTTGTGGATAAAACTCTTATCAAACTCCTCCATGCACGCAGGTGCTGCTCAGCAGCCAATCACAGAGCTCCCTGGGACCTGGGTGATCAGCAGCCAATCACAGAGCTCCCTGGGACCTGGGTGATCAGCAGCCAATCACAGAGCTCCCTGGGACCTGGGTGATCAGCAGCCAATCACAGAGCTCCCTGAGACCTGGGTGATCAGCAGCCAATCACAGAGCTCCCTGAGACCTGGGTGATCAGCAGCCAGTCACAGAGCTCCCTGGGACCTGGGTGATCAGCAGCCAATCACAGAGCTCCCTGGGACCTGGGTGATCAGCAGCCAATCACAGAGCTCCCTGTAGTCCTGACTCCTGCGTCATTGTGCGAAGCGTAATAAATAACGGAAAGCAAACATCCGCGCTGACAGCGATGGTGACAAAATGTGCTTGTAGTCAGGTTTAAATTTAGACCCAGAGTTCCAGAGCGGAGGCGCTAGCAGAGCTGTCCGTATTGCATTGCATTGAGGCCCGGATGTAACATATTACAATTGGCGGGGGGGGGGGGGCAGGCGAAAAGGGCATGAGGGCGGCTTCAACGGCCGTGGCGCGAACCGTCCCCATACCATTCTCATTTAAATTCTTTAGTTCTGTCACCCACAGGATTTGTATCATGTACAAGACTTTTATTAGTCAAGTAAAGCATCAATAATAACATCAGTTGTTGCTGAAGTTGCAACAGACACGCAGCATGCATAAAGCTAAAGGTCTGACTCAGAGAGTTTTCTGTTTTCAATGATGAAATGCTGTTGGTTTAGTGGTGACACAGCTGTAGTTAGTTAGTAGCAGTGGTAGGGTTTCCAATCATTTCAAATACCAGCACTTTAATTTGAAATATCCTTGAAATTCTGGTTGTTTGCATGCCATCATTTTGGTGGGGTAGTCAGGGCATTTAGAGGGGGCATTGCCCCCCATGCCCATACTTAGATCCGGCCCTGCTCCCAATAAGCTTTCATTGGGTGGGCAGGATGCACTTTTTGGTGGGCTTTGATTGCATTGCCCAGGCTGGACAGGGCAGGGGCAGGGGCAGGGGCAGGGGCAGGGGCAGGGCAGCCTACTCAGCCCCCCCCAAGACTAAAAGGGATACCCAGTTAAGTGTCCTCAGCTGTCAGCAACACTGCCGGCTGCACAGGAGACCTAATAGTGGTTTAAACAAATCCAACACAAAGTGTCTGCTAACATCATCCAGCCACAAAGTATCAGAATGAAGGGGATGTGAGGGAGACGCAGGCAGAACAACAATTACTCACAGAGTGCTATTGATTCACCAAATGGGAGAATGAACTTAAGAGCGTATTGTATAATCATATATCCATAAAACTCTCACAGTAAACAGCCTGGCTCTGCTGCACACAAACAGCAAAGAGGATTCCTGTGCAGTCTGAGGGCAGCAGTCTGAGGGGCAGCAGTCTGAGGGCAGCAGTCTGAGGGCAGCAGTCTGAGGGGGCAGCAGTCTGAGGGCAGCAGTCTGAGGGCAGCAGTCTGAGGGGGAAGCAGTCTGAGGGCAGCAGTCTGAGGGGGCAGCAGTCTGAGGGGGCAGCAGTCTGAGGGGCAGCAGTCTGAGGGGGCAGCAGTCTGAGGGCAGCAGTCTGAGGGGCAGCAGTCTGAGGGCAGCAGTCTGAGGGCAGCAGTCTGAGGGCAGCAGTCTGAGGGGCAGCAGTCTGAGGGGCAGCAGTCTGAGGGCAGCAGTCTGAGGGGCAGCAGTCTGAGGGCAGCAGTCTGAGGGCAGCAGTCTGAGGGCAGCAGTCTGAGGGCAGCAGTCTGAGGGGCAGCAGTCTGAGGGCAGCAGTCTGAGGGGCAGCAGTCTGAGGGCAGCAGCCTGAGGGCAGCAGTCTGAGGGCAGCAGTCTGAGGGGCAGCAGTCTGAGGGGCAGCAGCCTGAGGGGCAGCAGCCTGAGGGGCAGCAGTCTGAGGGGCAGCAGTCTGAGGGGGCAGCAGTCTGAGGGGGCAGCAGTCTGAGGGGGCAGCAGTCTGAGGGGCAGCAGCCTGAGGGGCAGCAGCCTGAGGGGCAGCAGTCTGAGGGGCAGCAGTCTGAGGGGCAGCAGTCTGAGGGCAGCAGTCTGAGAGGGCAGCAGTCTGAGGGGCAGCAGTGGCCAAAAACAACCACAAAAAAAAGATCCACAGATTTATTGGCAGACGGTCTCTCTGAGAAGACCCAACGTTGCCAAGGTCACCTCCTCCAGAAGGACATCTCATCTCTGTAAATATTGCTTCATTGCAGAATCATTTTAATTTTCTCTGGGTGAGTTATGAGCAGGCTGAGCTGATGACGAAGCACAGACACTTCCTGATGATACAGTCAATACATGGACACACTGGACAGGGTCAAACAGGGTCAAACGCTCCGTATGCTCCAGGCAGGACAACACCCCCTCTACCCTCCTCTACCCTCCCTCCCTGCTTCACTGTACGATAGGGGATCTGCATGGGCATGGTGGGGGGGCAATGCCCCCCTAAATACCCAGTCTGCCCCACCAAACACGATGCCATGCAAAACAACCCGAGATATTTTCAAATTAAAGTGCTTATATTTTAAAATGATGTGAAACTACTACTGCTACTAACTAACTACAGCTGTGTCACCACTAAACCAACAGCATTTCATCATTGAAAACCGAAAACTCTCTGAGTCAGACCTTTAGCTTTATGCATGCTGCGTGTCAGTTGTTGTCAACAACTTGACCATTTTCTCCTGCCCCCCCCCCTACATCCGCCATTGGCTACTGTAGTGTCCAATGTTAAAACTGTGCCATGTGATGCCACAACCCTTTTTATTCAAGCCAAGGATTTTTTATTTAAGCCAAGGATCGCACACATTACTGTGGGACTTGGTTGGACCTGCCCTGCATCGAGTTTTATGCCAGTGGCAGAACCCAGGGGCAAATGGGTGTCCCTGGAAAAAATACAAATAATAATAGTAACCCCATTTTGAATAGCCAACATAACATACACAACATGTATAAAGCCAGGGTTCCTTTCAAATGTATTTACAAATTGTGCTGCCACTTTGAGAACCAGTGCCATAAACACAACTTGTTTTATTGAGACAGTTACAGGGGTTGACACTAAGGTCTCCGAGGCACTTGCCCATCGGCAAGTGCAAGTTGCAGTTTCTACAACCCCAATTCCGTTGAAATTGGGACGTTGTGTAAAATGTAAATAAAAACAGAATGCATTGATTTGCAAATCGTTTTCAACATCTATTCAGTTGAATACACCACAAAGACAATATATTTAATGTTCAAACTGATAAATTTTATTGTTTTTTGAAATTATACAATCTTTTGTAAATTGATCCCTGCAACACGTACCAAAAAAGTTGGGACGGGGGCAACAAAAGCCTGGGAAAGGTCATGAATGCACAAATAACGCCTGTTTGGAACATTCCACAGGTAAACAGGTTAACTTTAAACAGTTTAATATCGTGATTGGGTATAACAGGACCTTCCCAGTCGTTCACAATCAAAGATGGGGCGAGGTTCACCACTTTGTGAACAATTCTTTGAAAAAATCATCCAACGGTTTAAAAACAATGTTTCTCAACATTCAATTGCAAGGAATTTGGTGATTTCATCATCTACAGTCCATAATATAATCAAAACGTTCAAATAATCTGAAGAACTTGCTATACTAAAGCGACAAGGCCGAAAACCAACACCGAACACTTGTGACCTTTGGTCCCTCAGGTGGATCTGCATTAAAAACTGACATCATTGTGTAAAGGATATTACTGTGTGGACTCAGGAACACTCAGAAAACCATTGTCAGTTTACATAATTTGTCGCTACACCTGCGAGTGCAAGTTAAAACTCTACCATGCAAAGCAAAGCCATATATCAGAAAGGTTGGTTTGAAAAAACAACAAGAAAAACAACCAGAAATGCCTTCTCTGGGTACAATATCATTTGAAATGGTTAGATACAAAGTGGAAAGGTGTGCTGTGTTCTGATGAGTCCACATTTCTAATGATAGTGGACCGAGAGAAAACATTCTGGTTGTTTTTTCTGGTTGTTTTTCAAACCAACCTTTCTGATATATGGCTTTGCTTTGCATGGTAGAGTTTTAACTTGCACTCGCAGGTGTAGCGACAAATTATGTAAACTGACAATGGGTTTTCTGAGTGTTCCTGAGTCCTCACAGTAATATCCTTTACACAATGACGTCAGTTTTTAATGCAGATCCACCTGAGGGATCAAAGGTCACAAGTGTTCGGTGTTGGTTTTCGGCCTTGTCGCTTTAGTATAGCAAGTTCTTCAGATTATTTGAACGTTTTGATTATATTATGGACTGTAGATGATGAAATCACCAAATTCCTTGCAATTGAATGTTGAGAAACATTGTTTTTAAACCGTTGGATGATTTTCTCAAAGAATTGTTCACAAAGTGGTGAACCTCGCCCCATCTTTGATTGTGAACGACTTGGATGATCCTGTTATACCCAATCACGATATTAAACGGTTTAAAATTAACCTGCTTACCTGTGGAATGTTCCAAACAAGCGTTATTTGTGCATTCATGACCTTTCCCAGGCTTTTGTTGCCCCCGTCCCAACTTTTTTGGTACGTGTTGCAGGGATCAATTTACAAAAGATTGTATAATTTCAAAAAACAATAAAGTTTATCAGTTTGAACATTAAATATATTGTCTTTGTGGTGTATTCAACTGAATAGAGGTTGAAAATGATTTGCAAATCAATGCATTCTGTTTTTATTTACATTTTACACAACGTCCCAACTTCAACGGAATTGGGGTTGTACTTGCCCTCAAGTCATGGACACTTGCCCCCCAAAAATATATTGTAAATCTTGCATTTAAGTTTACTTCCTACTTGGGTGCTTTAAACCAGGGGTTTTCAACAGGCGGTCCGGGGACCACCAGTGGTCCCTGAGAGGGTTCCAGGTGGTCCCCAGCTAAGTTGGTTAACCAGATGTAACTCTTGAGAGTGTAAAAATGAAACCAAATGGACCCTAGCGGGTCCATTTGGTTTCATTTTTACACTCTCAAGAGTTAAAATTCATCTTAATTAGCCCATAGTGGTCACAGACCCAGTGGTCCCTGACCCCAGCAAAATGGATCTGGGAGAGAGATAGGTAGAGATATCTAGAAAGCAGGGAAAGACACAGAGGCAGAGTGCAATGACTGCCTTCAAGACAAATTTATCTTGTGTTGTGTTATAGTGCACTAAGTTGCACACTTGCCCGATCGGGCAACCAGGTAGCAGTCTTGACTTGCCCCACCATTTTTTTTTACTTGCCCCGGGCAAGCGGGCAAGTGTTAGTGTCAAGTCCTGAGTTAACTTGCTAGTCCACACAGGTAAAAAACAACTTTGTAATATGGATATATTGCTTAAATCCTTCCGATGTAAGGCCCACAATCAGTGACAAATACATAAGGTGTTCACTGTGTACATGAATGAATTTGATGTTTCAAATCAATGTGCTAGTGTGGGCCATGATTTAATGATTACCTATAAATTAGTTCATTTCACACTGAAGCTCATGATGACAGACAGGTTTCAGGACTACCTATAAGGTTCCAGGGGTCCCTGCAAAACTATTTTCCCGTGTGGATCTAATCTAATCTTATCTGATCCAGATAAGGGTCCATTCATCACCTAATGGTTATTGACCAGTGACCCTTGAAGGAGTCACTGTCACTGACTGTCACTGTGAGCCGCTGTGCTGGAGAGACAGACATCTACGTGCAGCCTATGAAATATGGAGATATTTGACTAAATCATAGGTGGGCATTATGCTGACCAGGTGCCAAATGCGGCCTTTTGGCTGACTCTGACCGGCCTGTGAAAGGGTACTGTGGTTTTCAACCAGTGGTCCTTGAGAGAGTTCCAGTTAAATATGGAAAGTTGGTTAACCAGATGTAACTCTTTGAGAACGTAAAAATGAAACCAAATGGACCCTTGCGTGTCCATTTGGTTTCATTTTTACACCCTCAAGAGTTAAAATATTCATCATTGAATTAGTCCAAGTCTACACAACTAGAGAATGTAGAAGAGGTCTAAAATGTCACCAAATGTTGGTCCTCTGTGGCTCAAATACTGAATATATAGTGGGCCCTGGTGTCAAAATTGTTGGTCTTACTCTTACTTTTATCTTGAAATTAAAATAACGCAGACTTTAGTTCAGCCTTTAGTCTTGGCCCTCCACAATATTTTATTTATCTCATTTGGCCCCTTGGGAAAAATAATTGCCCAGCCCTGGACTAAATAGATGTTTTGTGCCACAACTTTCAACTGGATATGAAACTAGAGGAATATACCTCACTCCACATCTTTGGAATTATTTAATGTGTTAGCAGTAGCACACACAGACTAATGACTGAATCACCATATGCCCAATGACAGCAAACCATGCCACTTGACACTAACACTTGCCCACTTGGTAGGGCAAGTGAAGAAAATGGTAGGGCAAGTGTGCAACTTAGTGCACTATAACACAACACAAGATAAATTTGTCTTGAAGGCAGTCGTTGCACTCTGCCTCTGTGTCTTTCCCTGCTTTCTAGATATCCACAATTCCAGGCTGGATTTGGGAAACAAAACAGGCAAATTAACATACACATCAAAATGACCATTAATCTTCTACATTCTCTAGTTGTGTAGACCTGGGCTAATTAAGACGATTCATTTTAACTCTTGAGAGTGTAAAAATGAAACCAAATGGACCCCTGCAAGGGTCCATTTGGTTTCATTTTTACGTTCTCAAGAGTTACATCTGGTTAACCAACTTAACTGGGGACCACCTGGAACCCAAGCACCCAAGTAGGAAGTAAACTTAAATGCAAAATTTACAATATATTTTTGGGGGGCAAGTGACCATGACCTGAGGGCAAGTAGAACCTGACTTGCACTTGCCCGACGGGCAAGTGCCTCAGAGACCTTAGTGTCAACCCCTGCCATGATGACTCTGTGAGCCTGTGTGAAGTTCAGCCCTGCTGCATGGAACAGCAGAGACGTGGCAGGGGATAGATCAGTGGTCCGGGAACCACCAGTGGTCCCTGAGAGGGTTCCGGGTGGTCCCCAGGCTAAATGATGGAAAGTTGGTTAACCAGGTTAACCAAAAGCAAAAGTAAATAAATCTTTAGTTTTGGCTAAATGTCCTCAAATGCCATGAGTCAGTGGCTCAAATGCAGAATAAATAGTGGCACTATTTTATTAGTGTCAACCTTTTTGAAACTAATAAATAGTGTAGTAGGACTGGCTAAATCTGGCCCTGCAATCAGGGGCGGATCTAGGCATGGGCATGTGGGGGGAGGGGCAATCCCCCTAAATACCCAGTCTGCCCCCCCAAACACGATGCAATGCAACAGCTGTGTCACCACTAAACCAACAGCATTTCATCATTGAAAACAGAAAACTCTCTGAGTCAGACCTTTAGCTTTATGCATGCTGCGTGTCTGTTGCAACTTCAACAACAACTGATGTAATTATTGATGCTTTACTTGACTAATAAAAGTCCTGGAACTGAAAATGGTATGGGGGCGGCTTCATCACCCGTGTCGCTTCGCGCCACGGGCGATGAAGCCGCCCCCATACCCTTGCTCCTCCAACATGTTCTCTTGCCCCCCCAAATGGGACATTTTACATCCGCCCTGCCTGAAATGACAGTGAACCATAGTACTGTACAGGCCAACAGAGACATGCCAGGGGATAGACAGCTAGAGAACCAAATGAACCCTGAAAGAGTGAAGTTTGTACATCAATACAGCATGGAATTGTGACCTAAATCTATTCCAACAATAACAAAAAAATAAATAAACCAAATGGGCCTTTCTATGCTATAGTTAATACTTAATAGGTCAATACAATGCGGAATAGTGGACAAAATATAATACAACAATAACAAAGTATTCTCAAAAGGTTTGGTCTGAGATGTTATTAAATCTAATGATGTGACTCAAATGCCAACTAAGTAACGTTCCTTGAAAACAACCAGCCTAATGCATATCAGTCTAGGGGTCCTTGGTTGGGGGTCCTTGGCTTGAAGAGCTCATTTTAGTGCTCATTTTAGCTGCTCATTGATGCTTTTTTCAGGAATGGGCAGAACTTTTTTATCATGTCCACACAACCATCTCTAATGACTAATAACCACATATCTATGCATCTCCTTTTGTCGTGTGTGTAGGTGTGTGTGTGTGTGTGTGTGTGTGTGTGTGCGTGCGTGTGCGTGTGCGTGTGCGTGTGCGTGTGTGTGTGTGTGTACTTACAGCGTGTGTCCACAGACATTCACCATCAGTTTGAGTGAAGGGTTTCTGTATTTGGTTGTTTTGCATCGTGGACATCCCTGGTCGTCCATGTCTGCACTCTGACGCACAGATAATAACAGACTATGAATAAAAAAAAGATGCACAAAAACTATAACAAAGAAAACAAAAGAAAACAAAAGAAAACAGAACCAAACAGAACCAAACAGAAGAAAACAAAAGAAAACAGACCCCAACCCTCGTAGTTTCTTCTTCTTTCTGTTTTCTGACAGCTAAACAAGCGGCAAGCTGCTGCGTTACACTGAATGCGGTCCGAGGGAGAACGCCGCTGCAGAGAGAACCGTTCCTAGTTAATGGTTCCGCGGATGCAGCCAGGCTCAACCTGTGATAAAATGTGGAGGAGGTTCAGGTGGTTGACAGTAAATTAAATTATATTTATTGATATCTGATGATAGACAGGGGTGTAATATCACATGGGGCAAAAGTAGGCCTATATGTTTTTGGTCTTGTCATTTACTTTTATGGATACAATTAGGCATTGTAAATAATCTTTCTCAATATGCTATACTTGTTTTAATAACGTGTCTTGCGCAGGTGAACGCAAATGCAAAGTGTAAATGGCTAAATGCACTGTCTTGAAGGGGAATTTCGGTCATTTTCAATATTTTACTATGTCATTAATATACCTTAGAGATGTTGTGTGGGCATGATTAAAAGGGTTCCCCCCCATTCTAGAAAGGGAGGTCTGGGGAAAAAAATAGCATGGTGATCCAAATGGACCCACTAGGGTCCATTTGGTTCACATTTGGTTCACATTTGTACGCTCTCAGAAAAAAATAAAAATGAAATGGGTGGAATTCCCCACTTCTAAAATTACCACAACAACACTGATGATAGGCCTATTTTTATTTGTTTGTTTTCTCCTTTGCTCTATTCCAACTTAGCCTACTAAGTTCCAGTTGAAACATTTTTATCTTCGTCTCTGTTGTACACACTTCAAATAGTGTGCATAATTATGAAATAATTATTAATTATGGTAAATAATCCTAATTTTATCCATGGATGTGTGCGGGGGAGGCTAAATTTGCTGTAGTCTATTGACCTAATTAAAAGTCAATGAAAGATCTATTACCTATTGTTGAAGAGCTGTTTACACGTTTAAGGCAGCATTCACTGAATCACTCTTGCATTTGGTTTGTGAATCTATCTATGGAGGTGATCTGGTCTGCATTGACATTTATTGGGGTGAGAGATGGTAACAGATAAGCCTTTTTGAGTGTCCACCTACAGTATACGTCCGTCTTTTAATTAGTGTGCACAAACTCTGTCTTACACAAACATTAAAATGCCATTGGTGTGTTTGTGTAAACAACACAAAAGCATTGCCAGACTAACACAAACATTGATGAGTAAAGTATATGTAGGTTGGGAGTGCCCCTCATTTCACTCGGGTGTGATTTCCATTAACAGTTTGTTCCTAGCAGTACTACAGTAGCCTGCCCTACATGGTAGGACAATAATATACACTAAATACAAGCCTATTAAAGGTCTTAGGTGTGTCCATTATTCTGCATTCAATTCATCGGAATTGTTTGATTCAATAGGCTATTCTAAAGCGTGTAAAAGAAATGTAAAACGTGGTAAAAAAAAAATAAATTAATTAATTAATTAAAAAATAAAGGCAACGGGTTTTCCACGTTCACAACATGATGGGTAACGTCTCAGGGACATTTCTTAATAATGTGTATTTTTTAACCGACTGTTTCTAGTCTAGAGATCAAGACGCTGAATACAGTATACTAGTCTGAGTGTGTGTGTGTGTGTGTGTGGGGGGGGGGGGGGGGGGGGGGGGGCTTTCACATTAAAATGCTCCTTTGGCTTCTGTGTTTTGTCACCGACATCAAAGGAATGCCCCCTTAATTCAGGTTGAATTGAATTCAGTGTTTGTTTGTTTGTTTTGTTTGAATGAATTAGTTTTATTTATTTATTTTATCATTTACATTGACATTGTTTGTTTTTAGTTTTTTCTAAAAACTCCCATCCATGCACGCGCTTTGTTGCGTAAACACATGTCCCTTTTGGCGGAGCTCCTGGAGGACAATAAGGATATCCCGTTCTCAGGATCCTCAAAGGCGCAGCTCGGCTCACCTTTACGCACAGGTGAGCCAATAAAATATACGGCAGCTCGTATGATTGACAGCTGGAAGCCAAACAGCCAGGACTGTAGCTGCGCGCGCTGGCTCCTCCCACCCGGCGCCTCGGCGGGCCAATGGCGTGCCTCCCCTCGCGGACAGAGCCCAGTGTCTCCTTCCCTTCCCGCAGAGTAAAAGTCACGTTGGAACGAAAGGGGAGAGCTATCTGCTTACAGCTGCTGTCAGATATTCGATCGCGTTCGCATGGCGAGGGGGTAACCTGATCAGCCCCGAAAAGGCTTGCCGAAACCCAGGGAGGAGTGACTTACCAGGAAGGGGGGTTTGGAAGTAAAAAAAAAAAAAAAAAAAAAAAAAAAAAAACATGTCTTCTGTAGCTTCTGGAGAAGTCACAACAGCAAGAGACATCAAGAAGGAAAATGTGAAGGCGGACAACAAGAGGGAGTGCATCAGCAGGCTTCTGGCGCTGGACGCGGCGGAGTTGTGTTCGTCCTCCATCTCCATGGAGCGGAGCGCCGCAGACACCACCGAGCTGCTAGTGAGCGCCGTCGCCGCCACCGCCGCCTCCTCGCTGGCCTTCTCCCCGGAGCAAGTGGCGTGCGTCTGCGAGGCGCTCCAGCAGGGCGGCAACGTGGACCGGCTGGCCAGGTTCCTGTGGTCGCTGCCGCAGAGCGACCTGCTCCGGGGCAACGAGAGCATCCTGAAAGCCCAGGCGCTGGTGGCCTTCCACCAGGCGCGCTACCAGGAGCTGTACTCCATCCTGGAGAACCACGCGTTCAGCCCGTCCAACCACGGCTCCCTGCAGGAGCTCTGGTACAAGGCGCGCTACACCGAGGCGGAGAAGGCGCGGGGCAGACCCCTGGGCGCCGTGGACAAGTACCGGCTGCGGAGGAAGTACCCTCTGCCCAGGACTATCTGGGACGGCGAGGAGACGGTGTACTGTTTCAAGGAGAGGTCCCGCAACGCGCTCAAGGACCTGTACAAGCAGAATAGATACCCCTCGCCGGCCGAGAAACGGAACCTGGCTAAGATCACAGGACTGTCCCTGACGCAGGTCAGCAACTGGTTTAAAAACCGCAGGCAGAGGGACAGAAACCCGTCCGAGGCGCAGTCTAAAAGGTGAGGCGAGACTGAGAGGCTCCAAACTTTAAACTTTACTCCTTGGATTATTTTTGTGCGTAAAGGCGCGTTGAATAATATAGCCTACTTTTTTTGCTTTTTGCTTTTTTCCCCCCCAGCAGTCGTTTGAAGGATTTTGCGTGAAGTTGGTTTGCTTATTGTTATACATAATATTTCACAGTTACTATACCTATATCAGTGGGTTTCAACCTTTTTCATTTCAGGGCCCACTATTTATTCAGCATTTGAGCCAAGGACCACCATTTGAGGATTTTTTTTTAGCCGCACAGACCCCCAAAACTAAAGATATCTTTTGCTTTTGTCCACAATATGCGTTTGGGAAACAAAGCACTCATAAACAAAATGACCATTAATCTTCTACATTCTCTAGTTGTGTAGACTTGGGGGCTAATTCACGTGATGAATATTTTAACTCTTGAGAGCGTAAAAATGAAACCATTTGGTTTCATTTATACGCTCTCAAAGAGTTACATCTGGTTAACCAACTTTCCATCGTTTAGCCTGGGGACCACCTGGGATCCTCTCAGGTCCCCGGACCACCTGTTGAAACCCCCTGACCTATATTATAGTTAGCCTAACTAAAATGGCTCTACTCAGGCACTATTCTTACTCCGCGCCGTACAGTGCAGTTTGTTAGCCTTATACTTGACAGCGTTAATGATTAACAGTTGATTCTGTTTGAATTAAAGGTGTGCGTAAAAAAAAAGAGAGAGCACGCTTTTAATGTTTTGAAATATGAAGCGGTTGCCATTCATATCGGGTTTCAAGCGCGTTCGTCCTAAGGGCATGGAAACCAAACAAAATATAACCTCCTATAGGCCTAGAACCTCTAAACGGTGTAATATGGACATTATTGGGATTTAAATTTTCAAGCAAATTTAGGGCAATTAAAACATTTTAGAAAGGTAAATATCATAAAGGGTAACCAAAGTATAGGACATCCCATTCTTGTTGTTTGATTAGGCCTGTGTGTGTGTGTGTGTGTGTGTGTGTGTGTGGTGTGTGTGTGTGTGTGTGTGTGTGTTGTGTGTTTTGTGTGGTGTGTGTGGTGTGTAAGTGTGTGTGTGTGTGTGTGTGTGTGTTAGATCCAATGAAGGATTTCAAAAGCCTTTTTCAGAGGAGCATTTTTTGATAATCCCTCGTCTCTTTCATGTTTCCTAGTTCTCTGTGAACAAAAAGGCTTTGCTCACGTGCACCTGGTGTAGGTGACCACTGTCTGTCTGTCTGAATCTGTCTGGTCTGTCTGTCTGTCTG
>CM076980.1:4588788-4632009 GCA_039105355.1 Benthosema pterotum
AAATGAAACAAAATAATGGCTTCATGAACATCCACACCACCTGTTGTCATGTTGTCATGGTGTTGCTGCCAATATCATAGTCATGAAGATGTTTGTAATGGGGGGTGGTTGGTGGTTGGTGGGGGGGCAGCAGTGTAATGGGGGGGTGGTTGGGGGGGGGGCAGCATATCTGCACTCCTGCATGTCATCAGAATGTCTGACAGAGACAAACTCCTGCCTGACCACACCTGCTGCCCGGTATTGGGGTCATCCAGCCCAGGGGCGGATCTAGGCATGGGCATGGGGGGGGGGTGCCCCCCCTGACCTGACTGCCCCACCAAACAACCCAAATTTCAAATGTATTTCAAATTAAACTGCTTAGAATTAAAGTGATGTGAACCACTACTACTGCTACTAACTAACTACAGCTGTGTCACCACTAAACCAACAGCATTTCATCATTGAAAACAGAAAACTCTCTGAGTCAGACCTTTAGCTTTATGCATGCTGCCTGTCTGTTGCAACTTCAACAACAACTGATGTTATTATCGATGCTTCACTTCACTAATAAAATGGTATGGGTGCGGCTTCATGAAGCCGCACCCATACCATTTTTTCTCTTGCCCCTCCAACATGTTCTATTGCCCCCCGAAAATGGGACATGTTACATCCGCCCCGGGTCCAGCCTGGGGGCCTGGATGGATGGATGGAGAGGCTCCTGGTGCCTGGTCTCTGCTGGGTCCGTGGAAATTCAATCCAGGGACCTTCTGCTGGAGGAAAGTTTAGCCTATGAGGAAAGATGTGTCGTATGGTTGGGGATTGTGTCATCTCACACCTGGTGACCTGGAGAAGTTATATTTAGCCGCTAGTCTGAAGGCAGTACAAGGACAGCAGTTCTTCAGTACGGTCAGTAGTTGGAGTTGGCAGGGGCAGATGTAACATTTCCCAATTGGACGGGAAGGAGAAAACGGTATGGGGGCGGCTTCATGGGCCGTGGCGTGACGAAGCCACACCCATACCATTTTCAGTTACATTTTCACTATTATTAGTCAAGTAAAGCATCGATAATAACATCAGTTGTTGTTGAAGTTGCAACAGACACGCAGCATGCATAAAGCTAAAGGTCTGACTCAGAGAGTTTTCTGTTTTCAATGATGAAATGCTGTTGGTTTAGTGGTGACACAGCTGTAGTTAGTTAGTAGCAGTAGTAGTGTTTCACATCATTTTAAATAGAAGCACTTTAATTTGAAATATCTTGGGTTGTTTTGCATGCCATCATGGGGCAGTCAGGGTATTTAGGGGGGCATTGTCCCCCCAATGCCCATGCCTAGATCCACCCCTGGTAGTTGGACATTTTGAACTCCCACTGGCATTTAATGTTTGTGTTGCTAAAAAAAATATAGATCATATTTCAGGCACATACTGTATGATGTAAATTCTCCGTTCATTGTCTTTGGCTAGTGGCTCTCAGAGAGAAAGCAGTCCCACAGATCACAGATGACCTAAGCACAGAGTTATAAGGTCTGAGGAAGCTGAATTTAGGTTTGTGTAACTGTACAATGATCAACACAACAATAAACAAAGCAGAAATTTGGCCTACATTTTAATTGTGTGTGTGTGTGTGTGTGTGCGCGCGCGTGCGTGCGTGTGTGTGTGTGTGTGTGTGGACAAAACGAAAAGGAATTCTTTAATTTTAGGTCTTTTGTGTGCAAATGTAATCAAATGGTGGTCTGTGGTTCAAATGCTGAATAAATGGTGGTCCCTGGAGTCAAAAAGGTTGAAAACCCCTGCCCTAAGACATCAGAGACACATACTTCACAGATTTTCAATCAATGTGGCAACACTACAGCAAGATGTAAAACAGGTTAGCCACTGCAATACTAGAACACAACCACCCTAAATACTACAACCTGTACCAAGTAGACCTCTAGACCTGCTGCTACACATCAACACGGAGCTTCTAGCCAGGGGCGGATCTAGGCATGGGCATGGGGGGGGGCAATGCCCCCCTAAATACCCAGTCTGCCCCACCAAACACGATGCAAAACAACACAAGGTATTTCAAATTAAAGTGCTCATATTTAAAATGATGTGTAACACTACTACTGCTACTAACTAACTACAGCTGTGTCACCACTAAACCAACAGCATTTCATCATTGAAAACAGAAAACTCTCTGAGTCAGACCTTTAGCTTTAGGCATGCTGTGTGTCTGTTGCAACTTCAACAACAACTGATGTTATTATTGATGCTTTACTTGACTAATAAAAGTCCTGTAACTGAAAATGGTATGGGGGCGGCTTCATTGCCCGTGGCGCGAAGCGACACGGGCGACGAAGCCGCACCCATACCATTTTCTCGTGCCCCTCCAACATGTTCTCTTGCCCCCCCCAAATGGGACATGTTACATCCACCACATACTATATAATATATACAAATCCACCCAGAAATGGATGAACATTATTTCCGTACAACTCACGCAAGTATAGAGGGAAAGACAAGGGGAGAGATTTGTAACAAGGGTCGTCATGACCGGGCCTCGAACACACGACACGCTGTCAGGAAAGAGCCCGTCGCCTGCATCTGGACCAGCACACACTCTAATTTATTATTTACTCAATGAATCTTCATAAAACAGGTCCTCACTAATGTACATTATAAAATACCACTATTTTTTCTCTACTCAGTCTGTGTCTCACAGGACGGCTGTGTGGACAGTTCACAAACTTCTTCCAATGACATCATCATTCTGTAGATTTTTTTAAACAATGTGTTTTTGAAACAATATTTATATTATACAGAGCTTGACACTAACACTTGCCCGCTTGCCCGGGGCAAGTAAAAAAAATGGTGGGGCAAGTGAAGACGGCTTCCTGGTTGCCCGATCGGGCAAGTGTGCAACTTAGTGCACTATAACACAACACAAGATAAATGTGTCTTGAAGGCAGTCATTGCACTCTGCCTCTGTGTCTTTCACTGCTTTCTAGATATCCACAATTCCAGGCTGGGTTCGGGAGACAAAACGGGCAAATTAACCATTAATCTTCTACAGTGTAGACCTGGGCTAATTAAGATGATGAATTTTAACTCTTGAGAGTGTAAAAATGAAACCAAATGGACCCACAAGGGTCCATTTGGTTTCATTTTTACATTCTGAAGAGTTACATCTGGTTAACCAACTTAACTGGGGGCCACCTGGAACCTGGGGGGCAAGTGACCATAACCTGAGGGCAAGTAGAACCTGACTTGCACTTGCCCGATGGGCAAGTGCCTCGGAGAGCTTAGTGTCAACCCCTTATCGGGAGAACGATGGCTGCCATTATTTCATTGTGACTTGTCAGGAATAGAAATCCTGCCGTTTCTATTAGCTTGGATTCCACCATTGATGATGTGATTGGAAGAAGTTTGTGAACTGAACTGTCCACAGCTCTCCTGTGAGACACAGACTGAGTAGAAATAAAATAGTATTTTATCATGTACATTAGTGAGGGCCTGTTATTATGAATAACACGTTGAAAAGTGGTGAAGTCGTCCTTTAATTAGAAAGAAAGGTGAATCACAAATTGAGTGCATTTCTTTTTACTGAATTAGCAGGACATTTTTCACATTTGGCAATATGATATCACACGAAGAGTAGACAGTAGACAACTCTTAATCTTAATCTTAAGTATTCATGTCAATGTCTGGAGAGCCTAAACCATGGGGTTTTCAACAGGTGGTCCGGGGACCACCAGTGGTCCTTGCGGGTCCATTTGGTTTCATTTTCACACTCTCAAGAGCTACAATAATCGCCAACTGAATCAGCACCACTTAATTAAGAAGTCTACACTGTTTTGTATGCAAAATCCAGCCTGGAATTGTGGATGAAATCAAAATAATTCTTTAGTTTTTAGGTCTTTGGGGCTAAAATGTCATCAAATGGTGGTCTGTGGCTCAAATGCTGAATACATGGTGGTCCCTGGAGTCAAAAATGTTGAAAACCCCTGGCTTAAACCCTCTCCATCCTTCCATCTGTCTGTCTACAGTTGTCCTCCAACCATTAACCTTCTAATTGTGCAGTAATTAACCTTTGATCACAATCCACTTGATCATCCACTTTAAAATAATACTACACCATACTGCTGTGTGTGTGCGCGTGTGTGTGTGTGTGTGCGTGTGTGTGTGTGTGTGTGTGTGTGTGTGTGTGTGTGTGTGTGTGTGTGTGTGTGTGTGTGTGCGTGTGTTTGTGTGTATCCAAATTTTAATGAAGAGTTGACTGAGATAAGAGTTTAAAAGGATCCCTGTCTAATAAGACAAACATCACTTAAAACATTATACTTTCCCTATATAACTAAAATAAACAAATAAAAACACCATTGGCATCTTATTTCTTTCATAAATAGAGAATATTTCACTCAACAGGAACTGCTCCTGTCGCAGGATGATGATGTCACATGTCCATGTGTGATCTAGCTCTATGGAATATATGGATGAACATGCTCATGTGACATCATCATCCTGCGACAGGAGCACCTCCTATTGAGTGAAAGATTCTCTATTTATGAAAGAAATAAAGTATTGAAGGTGTTTTTATCTGCATGTTTTAGTTATAGAAGGCAAGTATAGTGTTTTAAGGCATATTTGTCTTATTAGCCAGGGATCCTTTTAAGGGAGAGCTAGAGTGGCTGTGAATTATTGAAAAGTGTAAAATACTGAAACACTGCCCAATCACAATTTGTGTCCTCACAAATTAAACTTCAATATGTATTTGTCGGTTCAAATTTGCCTCCTGTTTATACTGCAGACTATTTCATTGTGTGACCAGAACAGGGCGGATCTAGGCATGGGCATGGGGGGGCAATGCCCCCCTAAATACCCAGTCTGCCCTCCAAACACAATAACATGCAAAACAACCCAACATATTTCAAATTAAAGTGCTTCTATTTAAAATGATGTGAACCACTACTACTGTACTAACTAACTACAGCTGTGTCACCACTAAACCAACAGCATTTTCATCATTGAAAACAGAAAACTCTCTGAGTCAGACCTTTAGCTTTATGCATGCTGCGTGTCTGTTGAGACTTCAACAACAACTGATGTTATTATTGATGCTTTACTTGACTAATAAAAGTCCTGTAACTGAAAATGGAATGGTATGCCATACAATTTTCTCTTGCCCTCCAACATGTTCTCTTGCCCCCCCAAATGGGACATGGACCAAAAGAAATGGACCAAAGACATGGACCAAAAAAAAATAATGAAACACTGAGAAGACTCTATGGACTACATGTGTTGTGTAGAATGGGTCTGGATCTGGTCCCTTAGTATAATCTGACCAACGACTTGGAATTGAATTTAGAATAACTTTTTTTGATGTCTAAAATTGAATATTGGTTCAGACATCAAACATAAAAAACAGTATAATCTGACCAACGACTAGGAATTGAATTTAGAATAACAACATTTTTCTAAGGAGCCGAGAGCGTCCTGCCACACAGCCAGTCCAGGGATTATTTTAGAGTCTATAATTCCGATGGAGGAAACAGAAAATGCTGAGGCAGAGGGAACGCATTAGTCCAGAGACCACCAGGCAGTCGTTGTTGTTGTAGGCCAGTGGGTTTTCAACCCATTTTCATCCCAGGGCCCACTGTTTATGCAGCATTTGAGCCACGGACCTCCACTTGAGGACATTTTCGCCCCACAGACCCAAAACTAAAGATTTCTTTTTGTTTTGTTGGATTTGACAAACAAAAAAACAGCATTGATCAAAATTACCATTAATCTCGTGTTAGCCTGGTCTAGCCCTCAATGATTTTGGCCTTGGGGGGCGGGGGTGTCGTGGCATCCACACGGCGGAAGTGCTGCGCTCTGATTTGATCTCACTAACGTGTCGTCATCCCCGGCCCCTCCCCCTCCCGTCCACTGCTGTTCTACGTCACATTATTTAGAGCGACGCCCACCCCGGAAGGTTGACTCCCACTTGAAGGCCACTTTCCAACGTGCGTTAGTCCAGGCTTTCCGTTTTCGCGCAAGGCGAACGAAAATGAAAGCCTGGGTGTCGAGGCTAATCTCGTGTAGACTTCTTAATTAAGTGGTGCTAATTCCGTTGATGGATGTTTTAATTTTTCAGAGTGTAAACATGATTTTTTTTTTTTTTTTTACACACTCAAGAGTTACATCTGATTCACCAACTTTCCATCATTTAGCCTGGGGACCACTGGGAACTCTCTAAAGGACCAGCCGGTGGTCCCCGGACCCCCCAGTTGTAGGCTACCTCCTCCTCCTCGTCCTCACGGCATATTGTGAGTGAAACGGACAGGAGGGACTTAGGATCACACCTAAAAACAGACCCTTGTATAGAAGGCTGTGATGTTTGTAACTGTTGCTGAGGCTCGTATACAGGACTGTACTGACAGGTGGCAGCTGTGGTGTCACAGTGGTCCCTGGCCCTACAGGAGTATGGCATGTTCAACAAGGAAGGAGGAGTGCTGATGGGGCACTTTGGATATTATCCTGCACCCCAAGAAGGAAGGCCCAGTCTTAAGGGAGACGAGCCAGCCAGTCCGCTCGTCTCTGTCCCTCCCTCCAGGGGCGGATTGGCACACATTTTCCCCACAGGGACAATTTAGCCTTTGCCAGGCCACGCTGGGGGGGGGGGGGGGGGGGGGGTCCATTTGGTTTCATTTTTACACCCTCATGAGTTAAAATATTCGTCATGATGTGAATTAGCCCAAATTAGTCTACACAACTAGAGAATGTAGAAGATTAATGGTCATTTTGATCTGTATGTTCCAGGCGAGCATCTAGCGCATTCTAGTGCATTTTGGAAGTGCCACTAGTGCATTTTGGATCTTGGCAGTTGGCAACACTGCCTCCAGCAGCGCCCTGGTGCACAGGAGTGAACGGGAATATGACAACTCTCCTATACTTGAAGGCTCTGGTGTAGGACACCTTTTCTTTATTTGAAGGATAGAAACACTAGTTTGCCTGGCCTGGGCCTGGTGCCCTGGCCTGCCCTGTCCAGGCCACTAGGTGACGCAGGCCACCGGGAAAACTCCCTGTACTCCAGATGGCCAATCCGCCCCTGGTCTTAAGGGAGACGAGTCAGTCCGCCCGTCTCTCTCTCTCTCTCTCTCTCTCGTCGTTTGGCAGGTTTATCGCTATACGTCCCAAGAGCATGACTGAGAAAAGCTCAAGGTGCTGAACTTAAACTTGGTGACAGCTGCAGAAACTAGAGACCAGGGCTTTTAAAAATAGACCCCCTTAAAGTCCTGACTGCAGGGTTGCACTTGCTCCCGGCTGCATGCAAACTTTCTTACGCATGTACAGTCATTCACACCCAGCCCTGGGAGTAACGGAGTATACCCTGCACATGCAGATTTACACTCTAACTACTAACTCTCCACCAAATGAATAATTCTCATGTTGTTGTTTTGTTTTGTTTCTCTGGTTCTGTGCAGCTTGTTTCCTAAATTACCTGCATGTCGGCATAGGAGTATTTAGGGCACAAGAGCAATGGTGCCGTTGTGTTTGTTCATGTCATTTCACAGAAAAACAAAAAACAAGGTAGACCTATAATTCCCCTTAAAGATCAGGGAGAGTGGCAGAGGATTCTATGGCCTTTTAAACCTAACAGTACACGCGCCTCTAGCGTTGCACTTCTGCCACAGGCCTAGGGCGCCATCTAGCTGCAACGATGGAGTACTACAAGTGGAGTAAACTGAAATATGCGCTGCATACAGAGACAGTGAGAGAGACAGTAAACTTGTGCCTACAGGATAATGGACTGACCATATAATCATGAGCGACGATATAGGTTATACACTTACTATGAAAACCTACATCCCCCTCCTGTCCAACCATGACACATGCTTCCATACATGGCCATGCCTTGTGACATAATGTCTGCATATCTAGAATACTGAATCATATGGAGCTGGCGAGCAACTGTATAATGCATCTGACCTTAAACCCTATGATCTCCTTATATGGAGCTAATCTGTTCCGACATGTTCCATGTTGATCCTCCCACACTCTATATCGGGGGTTTTCAACCTTTTTGATGCTAGGGACCACCATTTATTCAGAATTTGAGCCACGGACCACCATTTGAGGACATTTTAGCTCCAAAGACCCCAAAACTAAAGATTTATTTTGCTTTTGTCCATCTCCTAGTTGTGTAGACTTGGGCTAATTCCGATGATGAATATTTTAACTATTGAGAGTGTAAAAATGAAACCAAATGGACCCGCAAGGGTCCATTTGGTTTCATTTTTACACTCAAGAGTTACACCTGGTTAACCAACCCTCTCAGGGACCACTGGTGGTCCCCGGACCACCTGTTGAAAACCCCTGCTCTATATCATACCTGGGCATCATGCTGACTCTGACAGGGTACTGTGGTTTTCAACCAGTGGTCCAGGGACCACCAGTGGTTCTTGAGAGAGTTCCAGTTAAATATGGAAAGTTGGTTAACCAGATGTAACTCTTTGAGAGCGTAAACACGACCACCAAATGGACCCGCAAGGGTCCATTTGGTTTCGTGTTTACGCTCTCAAGAGTTAAAATATTCATCTGAATTAGCAAGAGAATGTAAAAGAATGGTCATTTTTTATGCATGTCTGAAGTCCAGCCTGGAATTGCGGACAAAAGCAAAAGAAATTTTTAGTTTTAGTTTTGGGGTCTGTGGGGCTAAAATGTCTTCCTCTGTGGCTCAAATTCTGAATAAATAGAGGGCCCTGGTGTCAAAATGGTTGGTATTACTCTTACTTTTATCGTGAAATTAAATTAATATTACGCAGACTTTAGTCCAGCCTTTAGTCTTGTCCCTCCACAATATTTTATGTATCTCATTTGGCCCCTTGGGGAAAATAATTTCCCACCCCTGTTCTATATGTTTGATCTGAGCTATCAAAAACACTAAAGGCACCCCTCCATATATGGTCACCAAACCTCATCAATTCAAGACACTAATCACCCCCCCCCCCCTGTTCTGACTTTCCATATGTTGACCCATCAAACCCTGTACACTGAACACACACTCCATATGTCCATCTGACCCTCCATGCTAAAGCACCAGTGTCTGCCGTCACCCAGGTTCAACAGGTGGTCTGGGGACCACCAGTGGTCCATGAGAGGATTTCAGGTGGTCCCCAGGCTAAATGATGTTAAGTTGGTTAACGTAGGATGTATAACTCTAACTTGGATGCAACTGTTTGAGAGCGTGAACATGAAACATTTGGTTTCATGTTTACGCTCTCAAAGAGTTAAAAAATATTCATCATTTGAATTATTGAATTATACCTAGTCTAAACAACTAGAGAACGTAGAAGATTAATGGTCATTTTGGATAAAAGCAAAAGAAACCAGGGGTGTTGAATGATTAATCAAATTAATCATTCAACACCATTTGAATGGTGATTAATCAAAATTAATTTAATCATGATTAATCACCATTCAAACTATTTCAAAAATATGCGAAACGTTTAGTTTTGCCGTCTGTGGGGCTAAAATGTCATCAAATGGTGGTCCTCCATAGCTCAAATGCTGAATAAATAGTGGGCCCTGGTATCAAAAAGGTTGAAAATCACTGACCTAGGTGGATGATTGGCTGCGTGCACATGACCCCGCCCCTTTAAGGAACAGCAAAAACACGATGATCCCTTCACTAAGTCCCTCCCCCAATCCGTCCCTGTCCAATCAGCACGTTAGAAGATGAAAGCTTGACCTGCATTTCCTAAAGATGGAGGTCTGGAAAAAAAGACCGGGGGGGGGGGGGGGGGGGGACGCATGGTGAAATACATCTGATGACATCATCAAGATGTATTCCACCATGTTAATGATTTTTCTTTCAGACCCCTTTTTAGCGGGTCCATTTGGTTCCATTTGTACCCTCTCCCCTTTAAAGCATAATGGAAAGTTAAAAAAATATATTTTCCTTGAATAGAATGTGAATGGTGGACAAACCTTTCCTCTCAGAAAACTCAGGAGATTATTCAGGATATATTGAAGATACGGAATCATCTGTATCTTCTCCAGTTTGACCCCCTTTCCCCCCATAATGCACCCTGGGACTGCATGGGAGATCTGGTTTGATACCCAGCCGGATCATACAAAAAGAAAAAGTGACACATGCTTCCTTGCTTGGCACAAGTATTAACTACGAATTCGACTCATAAACAGTATTCAGTGGTTTTCGACCTTTTTCATACCAGGGCCCACTATTTATTCGGAATTTGAACCACGTACCACCATATGATGACATTTTAACCCCACAGACGCCAAAACTAAAGATTTCTTTTGTTTTTGTCTACAATTCCAGGCTGGATTTGGGAAACAAAACAGACAAACATGTAATGTAGGTTCAGAAAACTAACTAAAACTAACTGAAAATATACCCAAAATACCCTTAGTTTTAGTTTTAATAAAGCTTTTAAATTCACATTTGGCACATTTTAATCCTATACCTGACAACTAAAAGCACAGAAAAAAAAAACTAAAGCTGAAACTATAACTAAACTAAAACCGAAATATTTTCACCAAAATAAAAACTAAATAAAAACTAGCAAGCCCGCTCTAATACTAACTAAAACTATTAGAATTAGAAAATAAAATGACGAAACTAACTAAAAATAAACTGAAATGAAAAATAACCCTAGTGGTCTCACCAGATCACTAAAGACAAAATCCAACCATTTCTTACCAATCTCATACATCCAGTGAAACAGGAACTGATTGAATAAGTGAACAGACAATATGGAACTGGAGCACAAGCAGAAACCTTATCTGTGTGAGATTACCATGAGAATAGAGAGTTTAACGTTTTTTAATAGCATTACTCTATATCAGGGGTTTTCAACAGGTGGTCCGGGGACCACCAGTGGTCCTTGAGAGGGTTCCAGGTGGTCCCCAGCTAAGTTGGTTAACCAGATGTAACTCTTGAGAACGTAAAAACGAAACCAAATGGACCCTTGCGGGTCCATTTGGTTTCATTTTTACACTCTCAAGAGTTAAAATATTCATCATCTGAATTAGCCATTTTGGAATGTATGTTTTGCTTGTTTTGTTTCCCAAATCCAGCCTGGAATTGTGGACAAAAGCAAAATAAATCTTTAAATTTGGGGTCTGTGGGGCTAAAATATCCTCAAATGGTGGTCCGTGGCACAAATCCTGAATAAATGGTGGTCCCTGGGATGGAAAAAGGTTGAAAACCCCTGCTCTATATGCATTCTCTAATCTCTAGGCTTTTTGTTTTTGATGCCAATAATAAAGCCCCTTTGAACAGAATTGAGATGGTCAATGCCGCCCCCTAGTGGCTAATACTAACTAGAGCTAGCTGTAAGTATTGTTCCTGTACTGTAGTTACACACAACAGAGTCCAAATGGGTCCCTAACAAATGGTTCACTTATTAATTGTAGGCAGTGTTGTCCCCCCACTTTTAGAAGTGGGGGGACGCCTCTTAAAGGGGAATTCCACCCATTTTAATGTTTTTTTTCTGAGAGTGTACAAATGTGCACCAAATTCCAAATTTGGTTCACAATTGTACACTCTCAGAAAAAAAGGAAACTCATTAACATGGTGAAACTCATCTTGATGATGTCATCAAGATGTATTTCACCATGCTAATGTTTTTTTCAGACCTCCATTTCTAGGAAACACAGAATGGAGGAAGTTTTTTTTTTTTTTTATCATGTCCACACAACATCTCTAAGGTATATTAATGACATATTATAATATTGAAAATGAGTGGAATTTCCCTTTAATACACGTGCATGCATTTGTATGCGCATTTGCGTGCACCTGCGCAACACACACATACAGACACACAAATACAGCATATTGAGAAAGATTGTTTACAATGCATTGTTTACAATTGTATCCATAAAAGTAAATGGCAAGACAAAAACATAGGCCTACTTTTGCCCCAAAATATTTTAGATGTGAGAAGAGGTGCAACTAGCCAGGGCGGATATAACATGTCCCATATGGGGGGGGGGGGGGGGGGGGGAGATAACATGTTGGAGGGGCAAGAGAAATGGTATGGGGACGGCTTCATCAGTTCCAGGACTTTCATTAGTCAAGTAAAGCATCAATAATAACATCAGTTGTTGTTGAAGTTGCAACAGACCGCAGCATGCATAAAGCTAAAGGTCTGACTCAGAGAGTTTTCTGTTTTCAATGATGAAATGCTGTTGGTTTAGTGGTGACACAGCTGTAGTTAGTTAGTAGCAGTAGTAGTGTTTCACATCATTTTAAATAGAAGCACTTTAATTTGAAATATCTTGGGTTGTTTTGCATGGCATCGTGCTTGGGGGGGCAGACTGGGTATTTGGGTGGACATTGCCCCCCCCCCCATGCCAATGCCTAGATCCGCCCCTGTAACTAGCACACATTGTACTTGTACTGTCTTGTTTTACTCACATTGTTTGTTGATGTTGGTTGAAGACACGATGGTTGATGATGAAGGCTTGGTTGGTTCCATGTTTACACTCTTAAGTGTTAAAATAGTCATCCTCTGAATCAGCCCAAAGTCTACACAACTACAGAATGTAGAAGATTGATGGTCATTTTGATCTGTATGTTGGACTGTTTGTTTTTGTTTGTTTTCCCACCAAATCCAGCCTGGTATTGTGGACAAAATCAAAGTAAATCCTTAGTGTTGGGCCTGTGGGGTGAAAATGTCGCCAAATGGTGGTCCTTCGTGGCTCAAATCCTGAATAAATAGTTGGCCCTGGTATGAAAAAGGTTGAAAAACACTGATCTACTGGCGTTTCTGAACACACAGTCACAGCTGCAGGCCTGAAGCTACGGTGCATTACTGACAGGCGGCCGATGGGGGCGCCGTTTGACCAAAATACATATGGCTTATACACCAATATACTCGTCGGCAATTATTTACGTCAGAGGTTTTCAACGGGTGGTCCGGGAGAAGGTTCCAGGTGGTCCCCAGGCTAAACTATGGAAAGTTGGTTGTAACTCTTGAGAATTTGGCTTCATTTTTTTTTTTTTTTACCACTTAATTAAGAGGTTTACACTGTTTTGTTGGCAAAATTCAGCCTGGAATTGTGGACAAACCCAAAAGAATTCTTTAATTTTAGGTCATTGGTGTGAAAATGTAATCAAATGGTGGTCCGTGGCTCAAATGCTGAATAAATGGTGGACCCAGGAGTCAAAAAGGTTGAAAACTCCTGATTTACGTCGCCGGGCGCCATCTACAAAAATAGATATGGTCTTATGAGCTGATTCTGTTTGAACGGTTGTACATTAGGTCAGGGGTTTTCAACCTTTTTGATACCAGGGCTCACCATTTATTCAACATTTTAGCCACGGAGGACCACCATTTGAGGACATTTTAGCCCCACAGACCCCCCAACTAAAGATTTCCTTCATAGCTTCTCTCCATGATCATTAATCTTCTAGTTGTGTAGACTTGGACTGATTAGCATGATGGATATTTCAACCTGGAGCTCCAGGGATCTTGCCTAGGAAACGCCACTGATGTTCACATTGATTGCCATCGCTGCATTCACGCAGATAATTGCCCCCCATTTTGCCTGCCTGGCTGCTCCCTCCAGCCCTGAATCGCCACCTTAAAAAAAAAACAAAAATACCACCTTAAATTATTTTCCCTGCATGGCGATTCAGAATAATGAGGTGAAACGAACTGGTAATTCAGACTGAGTGTCCGACAGCAGTCTGCTATTATCTGCATTGCAGGGGCGGATTGGCCATCTGGAGTACAGGGAGTTTTCCCGGTGGCCTGCGCCACCTAGTGGCCTGGACAGTTTTTTTTTTTTTTTTTTTTTGCAAAGTCCAGGGCAGGCCACTAGGGCGCCAGGCCCAGGCCAGGCAAACTAGTGTTTCTATCCTTCAAAAAAGAAAAGGTGTCCTACACCAGAGCCTTCCAGTAGGAGAGTTGCCATATTCCCGTTCACTCCTGTGCACCAGGGCACTGCTGGAGGCAGTGTTGCCAACTGCCAAGATCCAAAATGCACTAGTGGCACTTCCAAAATGCACTAGAATGCGCTAGATGCTCGCCTGGAACATACAGATCAAAATGACCATTAATCTTCTACATTCTCTAGTTGTGTGGACTATAAGTTGGGCTAATTCACATGATGAATATTTTAACTTTTGAGGGTGTAAAAATGAAACTAAATCCCGGTGGGAAAATATGTGCCAATCCGCCCCTGGGGTCTGGGTTATATAGGCTACAGACAGAGCTTATTGATCTGTCTGTAATAACCAAAGCAGAAAGACTATGATTAGCACTAGATGGGTCAAGTGGTTAATGATGGTGTTTTCCTGATAATTCGAACACTCGAAGTCGAAGCTTCTACTGAAGCCATCATAAGTCTAGTATAGGCCTAGAGCCTATACTTGGTCAAAACGTAGACGTCGATATACAGTACAACAATACAACACGCACGCACGCACGCACGCACGCACGCACGCACGCACACACACACACACACACACACACACACACACACACACACACACACACACACACACACACACACACACACACACACACACACACACACACACACAGACCAGGGGTTTTCAATTTCAACCCTTTTTGTTGATACCAGGGTCCACTATTAATTTAATCAGCATTTTCACCCCACAGATCCCAAAACCAAAGATTTCTTTCGGTTTTGGCCACAATTCTAGACTGGATTTTAGCAGACAAAACAGGTAAGCATACAGTAAATCAAAATGACCATTCATCCTCTACATTCTAATTGTGTAGACTTCTTAATTAAATGGTGCTAATTTCAGGATCTAAAAATGAAACCAAACCCCAAATGCGTCAATTTGGTTTCATTATATGCTATCAAGAGTTACATCTGGCTAACCAACTTTTCATCTGGTTGACCAACTTAGCTGCATGGGGACCACCTGGAACCCACTCAATGACCACTGGTGGTCCTCGGACCACTCGTTGAAAACAACTGGTGCAGACTAATCTTGCTCTCCCTGAAAGTACACAGGAGAGAAGGGGGAAACATATATGTCTATTTGTTTCATTCAACAAAAACTACACCACAGGACGGTTAATGAACAAACTTTTACAATTGGTAAATAATAAATGTTATTATTGCTATGAGAAAACAGCTAAAAGGACACTGACATGCGCAGAGCGACGGTGCGCTGTCCAGGGTGCTGAAACGCCCCGCCCCCACTGCATGCATGCAACGGTGAGGCTCTGTACGACTTGGTTAGTGTAGCCCAGGGATGCCCAGGTAGATGGTGATCTACCAGTAGATCTCACAGATCATACAGGTAGATCACATCAATCACAGCAATGTTATACGAGCCTGTCTGGTGACTGCCTGTTCAAAATTGTTTTCGGGGGTGATGTGGGGTGGGGTGGTGGTGGTGGTGGGTGGTGGTGGGCCATTTTTCCAACCCTAGCAATCTGTGGTAGGGGAAGTGATTTCACTTTTGTCAGATATCACCCAAAAAATATTTTTTTTCTGTTAAAATGCTCTATTATAAGGTGTGGAAACCACATATGGAGTTTCCCCCTCCCCCACGTTAGCAGAGGAGCTAATAAAAGTTCCCTAGGTCACTACAATTCTCCTCCAATCAGGAGAGAGCAGCAGGTTCACATAGTGTAGCTACTTTTGGACGCCCCTAGTGCACCAGGCTGGTACTACACCATGAATTTCAAATCACTTCCCCTACCTTTAACTGTAAGGTTACCAAACCAACTGGCAATACCATATCTCAGGATCGACTCTATACTTGCTCTATAGAAAATCAACATGACATTCACATTTACAACAACCTCTCTCTCCGGAGGAAGTGTAGTCGCTGGTGTAACTTAGCACAAAAGGATGTAACATGCGCGTTCCAGCTCATATCACCATCAATATATCACCATGTACTCCTAGATATAGGATTCCTATTGGAAATCCAATAGGATTTGTTCCAAAATCTGACAGGATTTTCCTATTGGACTTTTCTAAAATCCTATAGGATTTTTTTTTTTTTTTTTTTTTTTTTTTTTTGACTAGGGCAGGCTGAGTATAACAGTGTCACCAGAAAATATAATCACAAAGCGATTTGGACATGAGCTTTCATAGTCATTAGTATACAAAGTAAACAAAAAGGACGAACTGAGAACAGGTCATTGAACCTGACCCTCTGTGGTCTTCTAGTTAGAAATGAAAAGTCCGTGTCTCAAATTCTGAATAAATAGTAGTGGGTCCTAGTATGAAAAGGGTTGAAAAGCAGTGAATGAATCCCTTTGCCACCAGGGGGCGGCGTCGGCCCTGTCTGACGGTTATTCCAGTCAGTCCGTGAGTGACAGCCGATAAAACACACAATAATGCACGCTAGTAGTAAACAGGGCCGGATTTAGCCAGCCCTACTAGGGTGGGCTGGAAGAATCGCAGGGTGGGCAACTCCAGTTTTTCATATGAAGCAGTGGTGTTCAATCTTTTTTGATACCAGGGCCCATGCACTATTTATTCAGCATTTGAGCTCAAAACTAAAGATTTGTTTTGCTTTTGTCCACAACTCCAGCCTGGAATTGTGGACAAAAGCAAAAGAAACCTTTAGTTTTTTTTGTTTTGTTTTTTTAGTTTTTGGGAAACAAAACATCTACTTGGGCTAGTTCAGATGGTGAATATTTTAACTCTTAAGAGTAAACATGAAACCAAATGGACCCGCAAAGGTCTATTTGGTTTCATGTTTACGCTCTCAAGGACTTACATCTGGTTACCCAACTTTCCACCATTTAGCCCGGGGACCACCTGGACCTCTCTCAACCACCGGTGGTCCCCGGACCACTGATGAAAACCACTTATATTAGCCTACCTTTCATATGGGTGGGCATACAGGATGTACATTTGGGTGGGCACTGCCCCCCCCTGCCCCCCCCCCCAATAGATCCGGCGCTGGTAGTAAATACAACCGAGCACACCACAACAACAACAACAACAGCAACAACAGCAACAACAGCAACAGCAACAGCAACAGCAACACAACAACAACAACAACAACAACAACAAACACAACAACAACAACAACAACAACAACAACAACAACAACAACAACAACAACAACAGCAGCAGCAACAGCAACAACAGCAACAGCAGCAACAGCAGCAACAGCAGCAACAGCAACAACAACAACAACAACAACAACAACAACAACAAGGCGATATTCGCGGTGTTTGGATGAAGGAATAAAAACGCAGGCAGGTTTTGTGGATGTAAAACAGGCTGATGCTTCACGGCCGAACCTTGAATTACAGAGTCTATTTTAACGCAGGGATTTAAATGAAAAGAGAGAAAAAAATACAAAGAAGTCTCAGAGAAAACACACTGCCTGTGTGCATGAATAGCCTACATGACGGCCCGATAACTTACTACTTTCTCTCTAAAATTAAACACCAGGCATGGCTTTTTATAGATGAATTCAAGCTGAGGATAAAAGAATACTAAATCGCTCTCGTTTGCTCAGCCTCACAGGTGAGGTTTTGGTTGAAATCATGGAGAGTCTCTACAGTCCATTCATTCACAACACATGCTGCCATTCTCTTTTCCATTTGCTTCTCATTTTGCTTCCCAAATTATTATAGAATCCGAAACGAATCGATCAGCACGTGTAACCAAATGTACCCCCTATAGCGGGTCCATTTGGTTCCATCCCTGCGCTCTGAGAAAAATAGGCACTGAAAGAAAAAAAAAATCATTAACATGGTGAAACACAACATGATGTTTTTTTTCCCCCAGACCTCCATTCATAGGAAACACAGAATGGGGGGATTTTTTTTTTTTTTTTTTTTTTATCATACCCACACAACATCTCTATACCACAGTATATTAATGACACAGTAAAAATCTCAAAACGGGTGGAATTAGCCTTTAACAACGCGGCGTGTGGCGACGATGTGGCAGATTTGAAAACTAGTCATTTTAGAAGGTAAATGACACCGTTGTGTGAATATTATGGGGTGAAGAACAAACCTATTTGGATCTCATCCATGTATACCAGGGGGTTTCAACCTTTTTGACACCAGGGACCACCATTTATTCAGCATTTGAGCCACGGAGGAGAAGACCATGCACCATTTGAGGACATTTTAGCCCCAAAGACCTAAAACTAATTAAAGAATTCCTTTGGTTTTGTTCACAATTCCAGGCTGGGTTTTGCAAACAAAACAGTGTAGATTTCTTAATTAAATGATGCTAATTCAGATGATGAATATGAATATGAATATGTATCACGTGTGTTTAAGCCCCAATAATGTCAACAATGCTCGACCACGCCCACTTTAAATAATAGTATGTATATTTGGATGCAATATGCATTAAATGCATAATAAAAATAGCCTAATACGCATATGGCTCTCTTGCATCGTGCAAGAATAAAGCCGTTTTCTTCCTATAACAAACAGTCAAAATCATATCGGTCACAGTCAGGGAAATATAATTAAATATAATAGTGTGTGTGTGTGTGTGTGTGTGTGTGTGTGTGTGTGTGTGTGTGTGTGTGTGTGTGTGTGTGTGTGTGTGTGTAAAAAAAATAATAAAAAAAAAAAAAAAAAAATATATATATATATATATATATATATATATATATATATATATATATATATATGCAGGGCTCTTGGGGTCGGTATAATTAATATAATTAAATAACGTATACAGTCTGTCTTTAGATTACTTTTTAGTTTTTACGATTACAAATAATCATGCCAAATTACCGTATTATGGCTATTATAACAAATAAAATAACAAAAAACAGTCAATCAAATGGTCATTTAATCCATTTAATTGGTCAAACCAGGCGTTGCAGCATGCAGCTGCCACACACACACACACACACACACACACACACACACACACACACACACACACACACACACACAACACACACACACACACACACACACACACACCACACACACACACACACACGCACGGAGCTCTGTCTATTGAGAGGAGAGCCACGGTCGCTTCCCCAACACAAAACCCTGGCAGTGTGGCTTTGTTCGTCCGGGGACCCCTCCTCTCCCCCTCCCGGACCCCTCCTCTCCCCTCCCGGACCCCCGGACCCTCAGCTCATCATTAGCAGTGATTACCGCTGACCAGTTTGACAACCTTATTGACTGCAGAAAGACTTGTCTCCCCCGGCTGCCCTCACACTCAATAGAAACGGAAATATTCAGCCATCTTTTTTGTCCGCGTTTTGAAAAGAAACCCAAAAAGCATCCGCCTTTCCGTTGCTTCTTCTTATTGCTTTCCAGAAAGACTTTTTTCTTTTAAATAAAGAATAATAGTAGCTTCGTGTCTGTAAAAACTAAAGCAGAAGCGCAGCCCTGGCTCTGTGTTGTGCAGCATGTGCTGAAAGAGGTTTTGTAAATACAACTTGTCCCTTTCAGTCGGTATTGTGTTCTAATTAAGTTAAAAGTGGAGGACAGCAGGTGTCTGTCCTGTCGGTTGAAGGAAAGACAAAATGCAAGACCACAACTCTGGTCACAGGGGCGGATCTAGGCATGGGCATGGCGGGGCAATGCCCCCCTAAATGCCTAGTCTGCCACACCAAACAGGATGGCATGCAAAAAAAAGAAAAAGGATATTTCAGATTAAAGTGCTTATAATTAAAATGATTTCAAACACTACTACTGCTACTAACTAACTACAGCTGTGTTACCACTAAACCAACAACATTTCATCATTGAAAACAGAAAACTCTCTGAGTCAGACCTTTAGCTTTATGCATGCTGCGTGTCTGTTGCAACTTCAACAACAACTGATGTTATTATTGATGCTTTACTTGACTAATACCTGAGTCCTGTAAATGAAAATGGTATGGGTGCGGCTTCATCGCCCGTGGCGCGAAGCGACACCGGCCATACCATTCCCCCCCCCCATTATGGAAATGTTACATCCGCCCCTGTCTCTTCACTGCTCATTTGGATTTTATTCTGTTGTTGGACACCAGCGTCGGTTCTTACAATATGGATTTAAACCCGTTTAGGTTTATACACCGCAGTGGAAAGAGGTTCGGATAATGCGAATTGTGTAGGCCTACATAATTGTGCATATGTATATATATGAAAGAATGGAGAAGGTGCCACACTCTTTCATAAACACCTAGGGCTGTGGTTTTCAACCTTTTTCATACCAGGGCCCACTATTTATTCTGCATTTTAGCCGCGGACCACCTTTTAGTCCCTCGGAACAAAAACTAAGGATTTTCAAGTTATTGTTTCCACAATTTAGGAGAGATCAACTAGCTAACTATTGGTCAAAATAACAATTCTCCTACATTTTGTAAATGTGCAGATTCTTGAAAATTACGTAATTCAGACGTTTGGGGGCGTAAAATGAAACGCTCTCAAAAGTTACAGATCTATAAAGGATCCATTTGGTTATCAACTGTCCATCATTTAGCTGGGGACCACCTGGACTCTTCTCAGGGACCACTGGTTGAAAACCCCTGATATAGGGGGAAAACAATCTTTTTTTTTTGGAGGTTTGTGGCCTGTGAGTGCTAAAGAATCCTATAAGAGCAAATTAAAGAATTATTACTCCGTCCGCCGTAATAATATTACGCACGTGGTGCAAGACATATTCTGCATCAAATTCAGCAGATTTAAACAATCTAACCTTTCCTGTGTTGTTTGGCTGCTCTAAGTGCATGTTGTCTGTGAGTCTATGGCCTTTCCGTGACCTCTCGCTGTCATCCCGCATTACGCACGACGCAGAGCATGCTGGCCAATTAGGACTATGTTTAGTAAGAAACGTGTTGGAGTAGCATAGCGCCGTAGATATAACAACTATATATATATATATATATATATATATATATATATATATATATATATATATATATATATATATATATATATATATATATATATATATATATATATATATATATATATATATATATATATATATATATATATATATTAGAAGTGGGGGGATGCCTCTTAAAGTGGAATTTCCTTTTTCATTGTTTTCATTTCATTTGGTTCCATTTGTACACTCTCAGAAAAAAAAGGAAACTCATTAACATGGTGAAACACATCTTGATGATGTCATCAGGATGTACAGTATTTCACCATGCTAATGATTTTTTCAGACCTCCATTTCAGGGAAAAAAATATTAAATGAGTGGAATTGCATTTGCACGCGCTTTTGCGTGCACCTGCGCAACACACAGACACGCTATTAAAACAAGTATAGCATATAGAGATGCAGCATTGTTTACAATGCCTAATTGTATCCATAAAAGTAAACGACAGAAGATCGACAGAATGACATCTGATTGACTTTAGTCTCTTGACCCAAAACTAAGGATGTTCAAGTTACAATTTAGGAGAGATAAATTCTTCTCAATGTGTACATTCTTGAAGATTAAGTAATTCAGATGAATATAATTTAACTCTTGAGTGCTAAAATTAAACCATTACAGATCCATTACAGGTCCATTTGCTTACCAACTGTCCATCATTTAGCTGGAGACCACCTGGAACCCTCTCAAGGATCAGTGGTGGTCCCCGGACCACTGGTTGAAAACTACTGATGTAGGCCTCTAGCCTACAAGCAAATAAAACAATGGTTGGAATTCCCACAGAGGTTGGCTTTTATAGCTTTTATATTGATGGGGAATAAATTCTATTCAGAAATAAATCAACAATATCTCACTCTGTACGAATTATTCGTCCGAATCTCTTCTGCGGTATTTTTTAACCGGAGCAGGTGCGAAGCTACAAAATCTATTTGTATAAAGTCTCTTTCTGTGCTGACCTTGTGTTTTAGCCAAACAATAAAAGACTAATACAGCTTTGTGTTCTCTTTGATCAACAATTATTTTATTATTATCTCTTTAACCTCTTTTTTTTCCTCGACTGAAACACAATTTTCACTAAAGCGCACATGCTCAACAGGTTTCACATGTGCACAATAATCAGGTCAATATTAAAAACATCAAGCAAATGAATATGAAATTCTAAAGAGACAAAAAGCCAATTGTTTAAATAGGTAAATAAACATTATTTATAAAACTTTGAACGTAAAAATATCACAGTCTTTTTTTTTTTCGTTTTGTTTCTTCAACATGAAATACCCACAGAAAACAGCAGGTTAGGCGATCTTCTTTTCTCTTTCATTTTTTTTGCTTTTAGTTTTCTTCTTGAGGCATCGGTTTACTAGTCCTCTTTTAGATGGAATTGTGAATGATGTGAACACGAACATTTTCCGTCGTCATTATTATTGGGTTCTGTTTCTGTTATATTATCCACGTCTGGCAAAAAAAACCCCGAAAACAATATGAAACGGCTTTCACAGGACGGCTTTCTGTCGCACGTTTCTGTCGTCACGTTTTGGCAGCCATCAAATAAAAGAGTCTCTGTAAAGTAAAGTCAACGCAGGCACTAGGACTGTTTTGTTTTTTGTTGTTGTTGGTGTGTTCGTTCGTTCTCGTCAGGGACGTGCACACATAGAGGGGCTTCAGCCCCTGCCCTTTTTACCCGTCTGTCTGTAAAACAACGCCACCTTTTTTCCACACCACAAACGCATCGATTACTACATGTCGCAAGAAATGCGAAAATGCCTCTCCTTCCCATGTCAGCATTCAAGAGAATTGTATTGTTGTTTTTCTCCGTAGTCTCTCCTGAAATCTCCTGAAATCCATGCTGTTACACCGCATCCCGCTATATATATATAGCTAAAGAGTTCTGGGTTATAAACCCCATATGGCAGATCTACAAGCTCTCAACTCGACATATTAATTAAGAGCTTGTAGATCTGCTTTTTTTGTCCAAAAAAGTGCCCTCTTATGAGATTTCAGCCCCTGGCTCTGTGTAACACTCTCTGCACGTCCCTTTTCATTTGTTATTGTTATAATATATTGTCTGTTTGTTGTGGATCTCCTTTCTGTTGTTGACAGGCTGTGAGCACACGATAGCAGACAAAGTCCGACGTAAAGTCCGACGTCTTTTTCGCCATGTTTGGAGTTTTTGAATGGCTGTGGATGTGAAATAAAAATGGCCGTTGCGGCAACGGCAAAGTTCCGGAAAGACCTGCGTCCTGCATGGGGACGCGCGGCCGGGCGGCACTTTGCTGCAACGGCCATTTTTATTTCCCGTCCACAGCCATTCAGAAACACGTCACGTGATCTCAAAACGCTGCGTCCAAAAAGTCCGCAAATCGCAGTATGGTGTGGCCAGCGCTTCATTATCACCACACTCCATCCATCCATCCTTCCATCCTCTCCAGTGGATCTGCCCCGGTACGGTACGGTATGGTACGGATCGCGTGCACACTGCGCGTGCGCACACACGCACGCACACTGCGCACTGCGCGCGCACGCTGCGTGCATTCAGATGTCACATTCTGAGTCGCTGGAAGTGATGGAGATGGCGGAGGTGGCGGCCTTGCTGGACAGACTGGCCTCGGGGCTGGAGGCGTTCCCCAGCCGGTCCGCCGTACCGTCGTCCTCCGCTAGAGACCGCACCGAGCCGCCCGACAGAACTTGCTGTTGGAGTCTGCATGGAGGAGGAGGAGGGGAAAATATATACTGTTACAGGGGAAGTACACCCATTTTTAAAATGTTCCTGAGAGGATACAAATGTGAACAAGATGGTTCCATTTGTACCCTCTCAGGAAAAAAAAGGGTCTGAAAGAAAAATCATTAACATGGTTAAATGCATCTTGATGTATGATGTCATCAGATGTATTTCACCATGTTAATGTTTTTTTTTTCAGACCTCCATTTTTAGGAAATACAGAATTGGGGGAACTTTTTTTTTTTTTTTTATCATATCCACACAGCATCTCTGAGGTATATCAATGACTATTAGAATGAATATTAGAATGTTAAAAATCGGTGGAGTTCCCCTTTAAACATACAAATAAACAACATATAATGTAACACAAAAAACAGTTTATTATTATTCTTGTTATTATTATTATTATTTTATTTAAAGGAACCCTAGTTAGTTGGATTCCACATGAACTGTAGTGGTTATCAAGCTAGTGGTCCGGGGACCACCCTGCTGACTGGTGAATATAATAATATAAACCTTGAGAGTGTAAAATAAAACCAAATGCACATGCATACAGGTCCTTTTGGTTTCATTTTATTCTCAGAACATCTGCATTATTACTTGATTTTATCAGACGTTTAGACGAATGTAGAATAAATTCTTATTTTGGTGAATAAACGTTTGAAAAATATCATAGAATGGCAGACAAAAATTATAACAAAATTATAATGACAACAAAATAGTATCCTATTTAATTTTTATGAAGGGGCCTAAAATGTCAAATCATACGGCGCACGCGCATGGATCAAATAACGGGACTTGAAATTAAACAGGTTTGGTGGTGAAAAAAAAAAAAAAAAAAAAAACAGCCGCTATAATAATAAGGTTCTATTTTCACCCTCTGAACCAGACGCTACTTTACTGTACGCGCTATAGAAGCTTCATTTCTGAACAGACCGTCAAGCTAACAGCGCGCCATGGAGCAGGCCTATCACAGGGGTCCGGGGACCACCAGTGGTCCCTGAGAGAGGATTCCAGGTGGTCCCCATGCTGCTAAATGTTGAACAATTGGTATAAGCAAATGGACCCTTAGAGATCTGTAACTCTTGAGATCGTAAAATTATATTTAAAAAAGGACCCTTTGGTATCATTCTACGCTCTCAAGGGTTAAATTAAACACCTGAATTACTTAATTTTCAATAATCTACACATTTAGAAAAATGTATGGTGAATTGTTATTTTTTTGACCAACGTTTTGCCAATTTATATCTCCTAAATTGTGAACATGCACAAGCTCGATCCTTTAGTCCAGGGGTTTTCAACAGGTTCCGGGGACCACCAGTGGTCCCTGAGAGGGTTCCAGGTGGTCCCCAGCTAAGTTTGATTAACCAGATGTAACTCTTGAGAGCGTAAAAATGAAACCAAATGGACCCCTGCGGGTCCATTTGGTTTCATTTTTACGCTCTCAAGAGTTAAAATATTCATCATGTGAATTAGTCCAAGTCTACACAACTAGACGATGGACAAAAGCAAAATATATCTTTAGTTTTTGGGTCGGTGGGGCTAAAATGTCCCCCCCAAGTGGTGGTCCGTACGTGGCTCAAATTCTGAATAAATGGTGGGCCCTAGCTGGCATCAAAAAGGTTGAAAACCCCTGCTTTAGTCCTTTAGTTTTTGATCCGAGAGACTCGAAAACTCAACATCAAACGGTGGTCCTCCAGAATAACTATAGTGGTCCGTGGTGTGTCCTATCATAGTGTCTGTAGATGTCAGAGGGTTTGGCCTGTAGTTGACCTCATGCCTCACCGCAGCGCAGCCTTTCAACAGATTAACAGACATGTTAATCTGAGAGCATATTATTTGAATAAACAGATAAACCATCCGTACACGAGGCTCGGCTGATGGATGGATGGATAGATATCCACCATCCAGACAGCCGTGTATTATTTTAGTGCGTCGCATTAAGAGGAAAAAACACATAATGCCTTGTCGCCTGTCGGACTCTGATGTTAGCTTGGTGGGTGATATAGCTACATAGCTTTTAAGCCCAATATTGTGACGCTATAACAGGCTAAAATTGATTTAGCGAAACATTTTAAAGCCAAATATTTTTGTGGCTTTATATTGCAGCGACGTGGTATAAATATAAATACAATGAATTTTACAATATAATTATATAGAATCCGTGTATTTCTGCCGTGTCTAATATATAGCTTTTTTGGTTAACCTTGTTTCTAAAATCATTTATAGGGCGAGCATGTTTGCCATATAACGCACATATATTCAAAGCATATATAGGCAGACAGCTTTAATTATTAAGGATTTCATGAACTGGCTATATAGCCAATGTAATAAATTTAACTTCATTTTGAACTTGAATGATTGCTGCTGGTTGCTGGTTCGTTGATTATGTCACTATAGCTATATATAGGATATTATGAAACGAGGTTCGTTCGGATTTTCAACATTTTTTTCTGAGATCGTACAAATGCAAATGATTGATACAAATGTGGACATTTGTATCAATCTTTATCATATCAGATCCATTAACATGGTGAAAATACATCTTTATTATGCCATCAAGATATTTCACCATGTTAGTGGTTTTCTTCAGACCTCCATTTCTTGGGAACACAGATTTTTTTTTATCATGTCCACCCAACACTTCGAAGGTACACCAATAACACAGTAAAATGTTGAAAATGGGTGGACTTCCCCTTTAATGCTATTATTATAATTATTATTCTTACCTATTTTTTGCAGCGGCCGCTCTGTCTCTCTGTCTGCGGTTTTTAAACCAGTTTCCTACTTGTGTGGGTGTGAGTCCAGTGGCCTGCGCCAGCTCCCTCTTTTTGCTGGGGTTCGGGTACGGGTCCTGGAGGTACCACTCTCTCAACAGATGCCTGGTCCGCTCCTTAAAGCAGTGAGTCTTCTGCTCGCCGTCCCATATCGTCCGGGGCAGGGGGAACTTCTTCCGCACGCGGTACTTGTCCACGGGCCCGAGCGGCCGGCCGCGCAGCTTCTCCGCCTCCTGGTAGTGCGCCTCCAGCCACAGGGCCTGCAGCTTGCCGTGAGACTCCTTGGTGAACTTGTGGTTCTCCAGGATGTGGTAGAGTTCTCGGAAGTTGCCCGTGTGGAAGGCCACGATGGCGCGGGCCCGCAGCACCGACTCGTTCTTGTTGAGCACCTCGCAGGCCGCCGGGGCGACGGGCAGCGACCACAGGAAGCGGCCGAGCCGCTCGATGTCGCCGCTCTCCTCGAGGGTCTCGCAAACCCCCGCGACCTGCTGGGGGCTGAAGTTCAGGATCGGCAACTGAAACATGGATGCTTCGTTGGGTTAGTTTTTTATTTCGTTTTGTTGCCCCCGCAGTCGTCCTCCTCTCTCCTCTCTCCTCCTCTCTCTCGCTTGTTACGCGCACGGTGCGCCGCCGTCGCTCGCTGTCCCTCCGCGGCCCTAGCTGCCGCTCTCCTTCCTCTCCTCTCCGGGCCGTACGTCGGATCCACAGAAATAAAAGAAAAAAAAAGGCAAATCCCACAAAGTTAATATGTTCAACCGTTTACAAGAAAAAAAAAGAAAGGGAAAGGAAAAGGGAGGGGAATAAGGAAAGATGCCCTCTGGCTGGGTTGGCTTACTGCATCCTCCTCGGCTGGTAAAGTCTGTGCAGCATGCAGGGGCTGCTTGGTGCTTGGTGGTGCTGATGTGGTTGAAAGCTATACGAGAGGAATTAACACTGGAGCCGAGATGTATTTTGAAAGAGGGGAAAGAAAAAAAAAGGCAGTCAAGCCCCCTCTCTCCTCTCTCCTCTCTCTGCCCCGTTTCTATTGGACTTGGCAGATTGGCTGCTGCGGTTGCCATGGATGCGCCGTCAATCACTGTCACGTTTGTTCTACCAATCACACGGAAAGGAAAGGAAACGCCAGGAGATTTTTATATTTTTTTTTCCTCGGCGCCTCCCCGAGTGCTCGAGCGACGCGGCGCTTTTTTAAAACGTAAACATTTTGACCTTTTGCTTTATGTCTCCAAACATTGAATTGCCCTCTAAGTTTCACTTCACTTCTCTTCGTTTGTAGTGTTTTGCCACCAGCTAGCCGCTGTCACAAAGAAACAACACGACACGACTCTTAGTCTGTCTGCTTCTGAACTACAAGGCTCTGGCTGCCATTGTGGATCCTGAAATTAGCAATATTTTCGACACACGTCCGTACGTGCCATTTATTATTATTATTATGGGATCTTAATAGCGTTTAAAACAGTTGTTTTCAACCTTTTTTTTAATATATACCAGGGCCCACTATTTACTCTGCATTTTTTGCCATCATTTGATGCCGAGTATAGTCTCCCAAAAAGCGTCCAAAACTATAAGGATTCTCAATAAGTCTGCGTCCACAATTTACGAGAGATAACTGATCAAAATATTGGCCAAAATAGCAATTCTTTTACATTTTCTAAATGTGTAGATTCTTGAAGCTGAAGTAATTCAGATGTTTAAATATGACATGAATCATGATACATTTTAAGATCTCGAGAGTTATTATAGATCTATAAGGGTCCATTTGGTTACCAACTGCCCATGATTTATCTGGGAACCACCTGGAATCCTCTCAGGGACCACTGGCGGTCCCCGGACCACTGGTTTAAAATATAAAACAAACACGTATATAGCAGTTAAAATAAAAATCTGAAGCGTCATAAATAATGCCATATCCTGTTTAGTATCGACTTTTCCTTACCATTGCCATTCAATTCAATGACGAAAACAGACGAATAACAATAACCATCCATACACTACTATGGGTAATATCAACTGCAAGAGGCCTAATAGCCTATATATACCCATATAGTCCTCACACACAGGGGAGGTTATTTTCGTCTTTACGCACGAGTGGCACCACTCTGCAAAGAGACCCGAATGGGAATGGCTAAACATTGCCGGGGAAGAAAAAAAAGAAGAAGAAGGAAAAAAAAACAACGTTAATGTTTGTGTATACATGGTTATACGATGCCACTGCCAGGCTACTCCGGGTTAGTATCACACACACTCCGTTTTGTGCACGGGCTGATTTAGTAAACAAGAGGGCGGTTGGATAGCGCAGATGGTTTGAAGTGTCGGGTCAGATTATTGCATGGCTGGATTCAGCGCTGAAGTTCATTCTGACGGAAAAGCCTGATATTATTTTCACAGACTCTCTCTCTCTCCCTCTATCTCCCCCCACCCCCCCTTCTCTATGAAATATAGCCCTATACACACACACGCACTCATGCATGCACGCGCGCTCGCGCGTACGTACGCACAAACGCCCCCAACGCACGTAGTAGAGACAGGGAGTTCAACTGGATTCCCTTAGGGCACTTTTTGCATGAATTATATGCTCTTGACGAAGGGGGGAGGGGGGGGGGTATGGGATGAAATGCATCATGCCTTCTGCTGTGCTCGGCGAAAAGATGTTGGTTCTCATGCATGCATCATGTACGCCGCGATGCGATGCTGCTGCCTGGGCTGATTATTACTGGGGAGACCGTCGTCGTCGTGTAGGATAGTATCTGTAACATCATTCATATAACATGGCCTTGTGCGTGTATGTACGCGCCTATAGCCGGTTTGCGCTGCATCGCCACGTCGAAATAATGATGTTGCACAAAGAAAAAGGTTCAGCTAAGCTCGCGAATATAATAATATCCTCCTGCTCGCATCAAAAGGCGCACAGTGTCAAGTTAAGCAGATGGTGTGTTCACGGTGCGAGAGAGCTAGAGAGAGGACGAGGAGACGGATTTAAGACGATTAAAGTTCTTACTAGGGGTCGGTATTTCATAAATCCATATTATTATAGGTTTAGCACCGGTGGTGAGTAATCGTAAATAAAGGCTAAGGCCTGATGATGATGATGCGGCCATGATGCCACCGAGAGAAGATATGTAACTGCGAGGATGACTGAGTCGACAATGTGCCACTTTGAAATATTTAGATGGCTGTAAATATTTGATGGATGCTGTATCCAGGGGTCTATAGCCTACCGACCAACCCCCAAAAATATGTACAAGGACAGATACTTCTAGAAAGAGCGCATCAATAATACACATGGAAGTTTTGGATCTCTTAAACGGTGGTCTGTATAAATAACAACGGCCGTGTCTACCCTGTAAGCAACACCCCTCCTATAGACAGCCTGGAGGCATCAAACATTTACAGGAAAACGAAAGCAATGGCGTTTTCTTCCGGGAGAATATTATTCGTTTTGTTTATATATATATATATATATATATATATATATATATATATATATATATATATATATATGCCTACTGTACACACACACACACACACACACACACACACACACACACACACACACACACACACACACACACACACACACACACACACACACACACACACGCACTCTGATAGTCCTACCCTGACACCAATATCTCCGGACATTGTTAGAACAGAAACGCACAGTGCATCTCATTCAAACACATCTTTTTTTCTCCATTCATTCCCTCAGTCGCTTCCCTGCCAAACTAACATCACTCAGCCTACAGTATATGGATACACAAAATGGAAAAATGTCTTTATTAACGCTAGGGCTTATACCAATATAAATAGGGCCTGGCCTATAGCGTTACTTCTAAATTATACATATGTTGTATATGACGGTTTATATAGTCTCCTATCTAAAGTAATCAAGATAGACGTTGTTAAGTACAGTTAAGTACAGTATATCTATGTCTACCGTACATTTCTTGCTGATATATATTGAAGGTGCATTGTGCAGTCAAAGAGACATACTCACCTGTGTGCTTTCAACAAATACATCATTTTACACTGCAATAAACATGGCCATATTCTTCATTATAATATTTGGCATTGATCCTTAATATTATATGGGGGGGGGGGGGGGGGGCACATACATATGAGGAAAAATAAGAAGGAAAAAAATAGTCATTGACATGCAAAAAAAACCCAATTCATTCATTGTATATACTGTATTAAATGTCACTCCACTAGTGCAGGGGTTTTCAACCAGTGGTCCCCTGCAGCTAAATGATGGGAAAGCTGCTAACCAAATGGAACCTTATATATCTGTAACTCTTGAGAACATAAAATGAAGAGTTAAATTATATTTAAACATGTGAAATACTTCATTTTCAAGAATCTACACAATTAGAAAATGTAGAAGAATTGTTACTTTGCGTTTTGTCAGTTCATCTCTCCTAATCTAAGCTTAGTTTTGAGTTGGAGAGACTAAACCAGTAAACTCAACACGGTCCTCCGTGCTAAAGTGCAGAATAAATAGTGGTCCCTGGTATGAAAAAATACACAGCAAGCAGCAGCAGCCTCTACTCTGTCTCTCTGACAAATGGAATTCTCTCAGTCATGCAGTGAGAGAGGAGAGTGGATATCACCGGAGAGCAGGGACGGATCTAGAGGGGGCAGGGGTGGGCAGGGCCCACCCAAATGTGCATCCTGCCCACCCAATGAAAGGTAGTGGTTGAGAGAGGTCCAGGTGGTCCCCAGCTAAATGGAGGACAGTTGGTTAACCAGATGTACACTAACTCTTTGAGAGCGTAAAAATGAAACCAAATGGACCCTTAATTGCGGGTCCATTTGGTTTCATATTTACGCTCTCAAGAGTTAAAATAGTCATCATGTGAATGTAAAGGATTAATGGTCATTTTGATCTGTATGTTTGCCTGTTTTGTTTCCCAAAAGCTGAAGAAATCTTTAGCTTTGGAGTCTGTGGGGCTAAAATGTCATCAAATGGTGGTCTGTGGCTCAAATGCCGAGTAAATAGTGGGTCCTGGTGTCAAAAAGATTGAAAACCCCCCACTTCACTTCATATGAAAGAACTTTGGAGTTGCCCACCCTGCCATTCTTCCAGCCCACCCTAGAGGGCTGGCTAAATCCGGCCCTGCGGAGAGGAGGAGAGATATGGACTGCAAATTGCAGTCTGCAACGATGCCGAGACAAAGAACAGAAAGGAGGAATAAAAATAAGGAACGACTTTAAGACACCAAGAAGAAAGAGAGAGAGACAGGGCGGATGTAACATGTCCCGTTGGGGGGGGGGGGGGGGGGGCAAGAGAAAATAGTATGGGGTCGGCTTCATCGCCCGTGTCGCTTCGTGCCACGGGCGATGAAGCCGTACCCATACCATTTTCAGTTCCAGGACTTTTATTAGTCAAGTAAAGCATCAATAATAACATCAGTTGTATTTGAAGTTACAACAGACACGCAGCATGCATAAAGCTAAAGGTCTGACTCAGAGAGTTTTCTGTTTTCAATGATGAAATGCTGTTGGTTTAGTGGTGACACAGCTGTAGTTAGTTAGTAGCAGCAGTAGTGGTTCACATCATTTTTAAATAGAAGCACTTTAATTTGAAATATCTTGGGTTGTTTTGCATCATGCCATCATGTTTGGTGGGGCAGACTGGGCATTTAGGGGGGGGGGGGGGGGCATTGCCCCCCATGCCTATGCCTAGATCCACCCTTGGAGAGAGAGGTCTCTACCTATAGTCTACTACACACAGCATCATTCTGACACACACTGAAGTGATGCTCATTTTTCTCTCCTTTTCCCCCACAAGTCTAGAGCAGCAGGAAGAGGAGGGATGTGAGTACGTTTACTTTGAGTTGTCATTAGTGGTCCTTTCTTTGGAGCTGGGTGGTACTGCAGGCCTGTGGGCTGCAGGGGGGTCGCCCAGGGGCGGATCTAGGCATGGGCATGGGGGGGCAATGCCCCCCTAAATGACCTGACTGCCCCACCAAACATGATGGCATGCAAACGACCCAAATTTCAAATGCATTTCAAATTAAAGTGCTTAATTAATTAAAATGATCAGATTCTGAAACACTACTGCTGCTACTAACTAAACTACAGCTGTGTCACCACTAAACCAACAGCATTTCATCATTGAAAACAGAAAACTCTCTGAGTCAGACCTTTAGCTTTATGCATGCTGCGTGTCTGTTGCAACTTCAACAACAACTGATGTTATTATTGATGGTTATACTTGACTAATAAAAGTCCTGTAACTGAAAATGGTATGGGTGCGGCTTCATCGCGAAGCGACACGGGCGATGAAGCCGCCCCCATACCATTTTCTCTTGCCCCTCCAACATGTTCTCTTACCCCACCAAATGAGACATGTTACATCCGCCCCTGGGTCCGCCCCGTCTGCCCGGACCGTCTGAAAGTGACCCAGATTCCCCCAGATCACTGGAGCAGACCAGACCCTAAGAGGTTGTCACCAAGCAGCATCATCCTATACTACAGTGGGTTTCAACCTTCTTTCACCAGGGCCCACTATTTATTCAGTATTTGAGTGCATGGACCGCCGTCTGATGACATTTTAGCCCCACAGACCCCCGCAAAACTAAAGATTTGTTTTGTTTTTGGCCACAATTACAGGCTGGATTTGGGAAACAAAACAGTCAAACATACAGATCAAAATGACCATTAATCTTCTGTGTGTCTGGGGTGGCCAAAATTCAAGGATAAGGTCATCGAGATCACAGTTCTTTAGGACCTCTGGGGGTATGCCATCCGGCCCAGTATTGTGGCCAGTAGGCTACAATACAATTAAGGTCTGCTATAGGCCTATACATCCAGAAGGCCTATGTTACATATAGGCTTTCTTGGATATATAGGCCAATAGCAGACCTTAATGCCATACATGGCTCAAGTATGTTTCCATTGGGAATATACTTTCAGTTCCATTGAATAAAGCATGTATGTGTTACAATTTGGAGAGAGTCACAGAATAGGTCTATACATCCAGACTGCTCTGTATACCTTATCATTCCCATTCTCTGGCAGCCATACATACCCCCACCCATGATCCACTATGGGTGAAGGCCAGGGGTTTTCAAGCAGTGGTCCGGGGACCACTGCTTGCGGGTCCATTTGGTTTCATGTTTACACTCTCAAGAGTTAAAATATTCATCATGTGAATTATCCCAAGTCTACACAACTAGAGAGAATGTAGAAGATTAATGGTCATTTTTGATCTGTATGTTGGACTGTTTGGTTTCCCAAATCCAGCCTGGAATTGTGGACAAAGGCAAAATAAATCTGTAGTTTTTGGGGTCCGTGGGGTTAAAATGTCATCAAATGGTGGTCTAATTAGACAGTTTGGAGTTTTAATTGCAACATTGACTATATGTATCGTATTGTTTTGCAATGAAAATATTCAGTATCGGATCGTTTTCTTTGCAGGTAATCAATTGCATTAATACTACGTAGAATTTAGCATTTTAAAAAGAAAAAGATACAGCCTGATGATGGCCGCATAGGCCGAAATGTTGCTGCTCCCTTAATAAATTCCACTGCAATTGAGGACAGTGTGCGGGTGTTTTTTTACTTTTGATGTTGGGATTTTTACCCTCTCCTACGCACCTGTCGCAGTAGGTATAGGTCTTTTTCCTTTTGTGGAAAAAACAAAACAAATAAATCTTCAGTTATGGGTCTGTGGGGCTAAAAAAATATCCTCAAATGGTGGTCCGTGGCTGAAATCGTGAATAAATAGTGGTCCCTGTGATGAAAAAGGTTGAAAACCACTGCTCTATAATAACACTCTACAATGACAACTAGACTACAGTGCTGTCAAAGCAGAGGATTAATGTTCCAATTAAGCTATCATGTCAACAGCACCCTCCCTGTAACCTTTGCCCTCTGGGTGTACTCAGGTTCAGCGACGTATTGCTGTATATCATCCACTACTTTAAACTAAGTCACTTCATCCAGAGCCGTTTCCATGGCCCGGCGCAGTGACAGAAGGGTTAAGCCAAAGCCGGGGACCACGGAGGTCCCTGGTGTTTTCAGAACCATTTGCCCCGGGGGCAGCATGCAGGGGCAGCAGCGGCGCTCGGCTCGGCGCTGCGTTTAATCTGTGGATTTGCGGTAACAGAGAAGACTTCTTATCCAGTGACCCGTTGGCCTCCGTGAGTCCACGTAATCCAACCCCGCCATGCTGACACCGATAGACCGGCCGGCCAATCCGCTGCAGCGCTCAGCGTGGGGGGGGCGGGGCCACGCGGCCCGCCCTGACACAAATACGCCTCCCCCCTCCCCCCTCCCCTCCCCCCCTAAGCTTTGTTTCATGGTACGTACACAACACACCACAGTTAAAGCACTGTTAGAATAATCAGTGCCGTGACATTTGACCTGCCGTATTCGCTCAGCCAATTCATACCGATATGGTGCTCTGAACAGCCCATGTAATTCTGTAATGCTTCTTGCTGAATTTAAATAAAATGTTGATTTTAAGAGCAGAGTATATATGCTTATACTGTAGGATGCTCTCTCCACAGGACAGTGCATTGCCTGTGCAGTGATATGGTATGAGTCGTCCACTGTGCATTCATTTGCATATTTGAAAGAAGCCTATTTATAGAGTTCAGGGGATAATCAACAACAAAAAGCTGCCATTACTGTATACATCATGACTGTACGGAGCCCCTAATAGGACATGTTTAGAGTAAATTAAAATTAAAATGTTTAAACTTTTCCCGTGCGCACGAGAAAGAAAGTTTCACGTGCGCACGGGAAAAGTTTCGCGTGGGCACGAGAAACTTTCGCGTGCGCACGAGAAACTTTCGCGTGCGCACGAGAAAGTTTCGCGTGCGCACGAGAAACTTTCGCGTGCGCACGAGAAAGTTTCGCGTGCGCACGAGAAACTTTCGCGTGCGCACGAGAAAGTTTCGCGTGCGCACGAGAAAGTTTTGCGTGCGCACGAGAAAGTTTTTAATTTTAATTTACTCATACATGTCCTATTAGGGGCTCCGCATGACTGAGATGCTGGACTTTGTTTTTTAATGTTCTGCTTTCTTCACCAAAGTATAGTATCCTAGTTTACTATAAGGGGCATGGGGAGAACATGCACACTCTGCACAGAAAGGCCCCTTCGCCAACCCCGCCTCGGGTCCTGGGCTCTAGACTGCCTCCCCCTGGCCAGCCTGATGGAGGGGACAGGAACTGGTTGGAATAACGTGTTCCTTCCACGCACTACGTCCAACCAGGGAAACTCCCCCCTGTCAGGTGAAAAGAAGGCAGCCTGGACTCCTCATGCATTGAAGGAAGCATGAGGCCAGTCTGCTGCTCTCCCCAGGTTGGTGGAGGGTGTGTAGAGCCCAGGATCACATTAGGAATCCTCCCCAGGTTGGTGGAGGGTGTGTAGAGCCCAGGATCACATTAGGAATCCTCCCCAGGTTGGTGGAGGGTGTGTAGAGCCCAGATCACATTAGGAATCCTCCCAGGTTGGCGGAGGGTGTGTAGAGCCCAGGATCACATTAGGAATCCTCCCCAGGTTGGCGGAGGGTGTGTAGAGCCCAGGATCACATTAGGAATCCTCCCCAGGTTGGTGGAGGGTGTGTAGAGCCCAGGATCACATTAGGAATCCTCCCCAGGTTGGTGGAGGGTGTGTAGAGCCCAGGATCACATTAGGAATCCTCCCCAGGTTGGTGGAGGGTGTGTAGAGCCCAGGATCACATTAGGAATTGGCACTGGGTGAAAAAAATCGGTTGCAAAACTAAAAAAAAATAAATAAATAAATAAATAGAAAAAGCAACATAAGTGGAGAGGGCGAACGTTAAGCGATCAGTTTACACACACTTTAAAACTAAAATCCATTGAGCCCTGTAAACAATAGGCTGTTTTGTTAAATGTATTTTTGAAAAAAATGGACCACATCATCAACTCACTGTATTTTTCCCCTTAAAGTCTAAGGTGAGAAGGACTAAGGTGTCCATTTTAAGGGGAATAATACAGTGAGTTGATGTCTTTGGATATCAATCACTTGCACAAATTCACAGGATTTCCTATAAATTATTTAGTTACTATTGAGCCTAATGGGAGCGAGCCTAGCTTTACTGCTAATCTGTCAAAGAGTTAAATAAATCTGTTTACAAACAGTGTTTGTACACACTGAAGTTGCCTATAATAATTGAACATTATTTTATACAGCGGTATCATCATTGTATTCTCAAGCACAGCGCAGCAGTGCAGCAGCGCAGCAGCGCAGCAGCGCAGCAGCGCAGCAGCGCAGCAGCGCAGCAGCACAGTGCAGCAGCGCAGCAGCGCAGCAGCGCAGCAGCACAGTGCAGCAGCGCAGCAGCGCAGCAGCGCAGCAGCACAGTGCAGCAGCGCAGCAGCGCAGCAGCGCAGCAGCACAGTGCAGCAGCGCAGCAGCGCAGCAGCGCAGCAGCACAGTGCAGCAGCGCAGCAGCGCAGCAGCACAGTGCAGCAGCACAGTGCAGCAGCGCAGCAGCGCAGCAGCGCAGCAGCACAGTGCAGCAGCGCAGCAGCGCAGCAGCGCAGCAGCGCAGCAGCACAGTGCAGCAGCGCAGCAGCGCAGCAGCGCAGCAGTGCAGCAGCGCAGCAGTTTAGCAGCGGGCGCCAGGTTGAGAACCATCAGTCTAATCAGAGGATTCCTGGATTCTCTCTTCCAGGAATCCAGAAATGAATCCAGGATTGCATTTGGCTGATGCAAAACCAACCCCAGCTGAGAGTGAACCTCTGTAGCCTTTTGGGGAAAAGCCATTAGGAAGATCTAGAAACCAGATGGTCTGTTTGTGTTGTTGTTGTTGTTGTTGTTTTTAAAGCACATTTATGGAGCATGTTATAGAGTGCTGCAGTAATTGCATCCATTCAGCTCTGAATGCGATCGGTTTGTGTGCAGATAAAAGGTCTAAATGAGTGAAGGGAACATGATGTATGTGCTGAGTGTATTATCTGTATGTGAATGTGAGCGTGCATGTTGTACGTGCACGCGTGTGTGTGTGTTAGTGTTGTAGTTCTCGAGACGTTGTCTAGTCTTGTCTTGAGAACGGTCTCAAAGACTGTTTTTCCCTCGCCCTCACAAACTGTCTTGGTCTTGTCTCGTTCTCGCCGCTCTCACACTGCATTTTCTCCTGGTCTTGTCCTGCACTGCAAAAAAAAAAGAAAAGCTGAACTAAGCAAGTCTTGTAATCTTAGATCTAGACTTAAAGTATGATTGCTCTTGTTTTAATAAGGATATACTAACCAAGAGAAAATTGTCAAGATTAAGATTATCAACCTTGTTTTTTAGAACATATTTCTATTCACAAGTATTCTTACCAAGTACAATTCACTAACCCCACGGACAGATTATTACGTTTACACTTTGACGGTGTCAGAGCAAATATCTCAGGTCTGTTCCACCACAGAGATACTGGAGACGAGACAATGTAAAAGGAAATGTTCTATATCCATTCTGAGGACAGACAAGTCCAGGGGCGGATTGGCCATCTGGAGTACAGGGAGGTCTCCCGGTGGCCTGCGCCACCTAGTGGCCTGGACAAGATCCAAAATGCACTAGTGGCACTGGAATGCGCTAAATGCTCGCCCGGAACATACAGATCAAAATGACCATTAATCTTCTACATTCTCTAGTTGTGTAGACTAAGTTGGGATAAATTCACATGATGAATATTTAAACTCTTGAGGGTGTAAAAATGAAACCAATGGACCCGCAAGGGTCCATTTGGTTTCATTTTTACGCTCTCAAAGAGTTACATCTGGTAAACCAGCTGCCCCTCCTCCCCCAGGGAGGCCTCGCAAAGGCAAAATTGTCCCGGTGGGAAAATATGTGCCAATCCGCCCCTGAAGGAGTCCATTCATGAAGACAGCAGAGCAGCGCGTTGCACAGTGCTGGATGGATGACATGCATGTCACTAGCAGTTCACAACTATAGAGAGAATTTAGGCATGGATTGAGCACAAAAAAATAATGTCGTGGTCGTGCCAGGCAGTGGTCTTGGTCTTTGTCTTGGCCTCGATCCTCTCTCTAGTCTTGGTGGCTTTGACCTCGTCTCGACCCTTCCAGAGAGAGTCGATTGACCATCGGGCGTACAGGGAGGTCTCCCAGTGGCCACGACCCGTAGGGGGGGGGCGCGTGGTATCACGGTATGATTAAAAGCACTGGTTTTCAGCCTTTTTGATACCAGGGCCCACTATTCATTCAGAATTTTGAGCCACAGACCACCATTTGATGACATTTTAGCTCCAACAGACCCAAAACTAAAGATTTATTTTGCTTTTGTCCACAATTCCAGCTGGATTTGGAAACAACCAGCCATTAATTTCCTAGATTTTGTAATTAGACTTGGGCCAATTTAGATGAACATTTTAACTCTTGAGAATGTTAACATGAAACCAAATGGACCCGCAAGGGTCCATTTGGTTGCAAGGTGCTAGTCTCGCCTCGATCTCAACCCCCCCAGTTTCGTGATTGTCTCGGTCTCATTTTGGTCTCGACCCCCTTAGGTCTTGGTCTCCACTTAGGTGGTCTTGACTACAAACAACTCTAGTGTGTGTGCGGTGTGCACGTGCATGTGCACAGTATGTGTGTGGGTGTGTGTGCTCGCTTGTGCACGTGAGCATGTGCTAAAGAAAGAGAGAGACGCAGGCAGCAGCAGCTCCTATAGATTTTTACATAGCAAATTAAATGTCCATATACTGTAGCAGGCGTAGATTCATCTACAGTCCTGGACTAATGTGACTCCACCAGGTGATAATGGAGGGTGTAAAGTGTGTGTATATTATACAGACATACATGGCGTCTCATTATACATACATGCCTGGAGATTGAAATTGAACAAAGCAGAAAGAAGGAAGCAATTTTTTTTTCCACACAAGCAAAATATACATGAAATTGGTATTGCTTGGTGGCTCTGGCTCTGCACTCAGCCTCTCTCTGGAATAATATTGCGATGCGATGCGACTGCAACAACGAGGAGCGTAATGTAATGGTGTATGAATGTTTACTTGTGGAAATAAGCCCATTTCCTGGTTGTGTATTGGTGCACAACACTGATTGAGTCGAGGAAATAGATTTGAGAACACATTAAAAAGACTCCATTTCATGATGAACTGTAAACACAGACACAGGCGGAAGGGAGAAATTGACTAAATATTATAAAAAAAAAATAAAGGCTATGGAATATCCCCATATTGTTTGCTGCCTCTGTGCATGGAAGGAAGCCAGTATAAAGGTGAGAGAATTGACCCATTTTATTGTGTAGATATTTCATTAAAAAAGAAACATCTTTTATCGCTGCTGTAAATAAAAGGTGATACTGTAGCTACCAAACCGTAGCCTCACAGCAACACCGACAATAACACCCTGGGTTGGTTGGATAGGGGGGGGTGGGGGGGGGGGGGGCGGGGGGCTGCCATTTGTCTCTCTCGGATACAGATCTACCCTTGTGGTTTTCAACCTTTTTCAGTCCACTTTTTCATTGTCCTGCAAGAAGCGAAAATGTTTACACCCATTAGAGGTGTTTATCGTTGATATATCGATATATCGGTGATATATCGTTGGTGAATTTCATGTAATATATTTATATCGCAATACATAAAATATTGTAATTTATTACATAGCTTGAATGAATGCTCCAATCAGAAGCCAGCGTTCTGGTCACATGACAGACCACATGTCACAACAACAGACCACTCCACTAAACAACAGACCTCCTAGCCTAGACCAACGTATCCTACACAACTGCAGATGAATAAAAGCAGCTTGTTATGTACTATTTCTGTCAATTATTTGTTATTTATTAGTATTAAGCCATGTAATAAGCGGGATAACACCCTTCGAACCCTTGAGTTGTTTCCTAATAACTGACCGAAGCACAGTCAGGTGTTAATGCTTACATATTCATTATCGAAGGCCTAATAATATCGCCACCCAGATTATATGGTGAGGTATCGTATGGTGAATGTATACCCATATCGTATGGTGAATGTATACCCATATCGTATGGTGAATGTATACCCATATCGTATGGTGAATGTATACCCATATCGCCCCAGCCCTAGAATAATGCCGACTGGCCTCCAGATTCAGAAGCACATAATGTGCACACTGTGCAGTAGTTCTGTTTTACTGAGTTAATACTGCATGAAAGATCTCACCTGACTCATCACTCTGCGTACTGGTGGCACCACCACCACCACCACCACCACCACCCGCACAGTGTTTTAGGCTCAGGAATCCCCTCTCATTCCCCCACCCCCACCCCACCCACCCCACCCACCCCTGTCCATGTCAGAGGTTTTTTTTGACAGCACCCAAAGGTGACAGGAGTCAAACCTCATCAGGGTCAGTGAGTCCCCTGGCACCGCGGAGCTCCATGATGCGCCAGTCGGGGATCACAGGTCACCACGCGGCGAAGCGTCGCGACGCGGCGCTGCGTGGACCTCGCCTCACCTCGGATCCACCGTGTCTAAGAGGCTCAGCTCAGGGCCGGATCTAGGCATGGGCATGGAGGGGGGGGCTAAGTGCCTCAGTCTGCCCCACCAAACACGATGGCAGGCAAAACAACCCAGGATATATCAAGGTTATATTTAAAATGATGTGAAACACTACTACTGCTACTAACTAATAACTACAGCTGTGTCACCACTAAACCAACAGCATTTCATCATTGAAAACAGAAAACTCTCTGAGTCAGACCTTTAGCTTTATGCATGCTGCGTGTCTGTTGCAACTTCAACAATGGAACGGTCTAAGATAAAGAAGAAAAAGTTGCCAATAAAATCCTGAGATGTATTACTTGCTTATATATACTTTAAGCATTGCCATTATTATATCTGATTATATCTGACTTGTATCCCATTTGGTTTGAATTTTGAATTGTATTTTATTCCATCATAAACATGTATGAATCTTGCAAGGATTTAAGAAAAACAAGAGCCTGAATTGAGTCCATATCTGCAGAGTGATTCATATACTGTGGCTTAAACACACTGTCTTCACCCTGAGGTCAGACTCACTGTATAGAGAAATAAATGGTTCATTCACCATCACTATGACCGAAATTCCTTTAATCTGATTCGACACAGCGTAAAATACGACCATTTCCCAGAAAAAAAAAGGTATTTCATTGGCTTAAAAATGTCCTATACAGTATATAACATCATAACAAATAATAATCTGAGTTTAAAGAAATAATAGAAACAGTGTACCCCAATCACTAAAATATAGGCCTCAAACAATGGCTGGGATTCTCCAACGCTATGGTGTAGCCAGCTAGGGTGTAAAGTCTTCTCATTGGCTGCATGCCAGCAAATCAGGTCTGGGGCCTTGTGTGTAGGCCAAAAGCCTGTACCACCAGATCTGGGCCTTGGCTTAACAAATAATTACCCAGAATAATTAGAACCAGCCATCAAGAGCTTCAACTCATGATGAACAAAGCAGGTGAGTACAGTAACATTTTTAATTGGGGGCTCAGGTGATTTCTGGACTTTTTGAATTGCAGGTTTTAATTATTCTGGGTAATTATTTGGTAAGCCCAGACCCAGGGCTGGCGATACAGGCTTTTGGCCTGTACACAAGGCCCCAGAGCTGATTTGCTGCCATGCAGCCAATGAGAAGCCTTACACCATACCTGGCTACACTCAAGAATACCAGCCAATATTTGTTAGTTGCTTGTTGATGTTTTTTGGGTCTTATTTCTAAAGTGTACAGTAGTTGCTTTATTTGGGCTTGCTCCCTTATGTTTAAAACAGTGTTTTCCCACTGTCCCACATTTCTTCACGTGTAAATGTCCACAGACAGCCATCAGAAAATAGTGTGCGTTTTTACAAATAAAATGTTTTTAAAAAGAACATTGCAAATATTTTGTATATTCCCAATGTTTTTTTTTTTAAATGACAGATGTACAATGTGTCGCCGTGAGCTTGTAGATCAGCTTTCCCCATTTGTGCTGCTCTTCATAAAACATTTGTTACTGTCTGCCAAACCTGGCAACACTGCAAGCGAAAGAGGATCTTCTGCAGCACACGAACGCCAAGACTTATGGGGTTGATAAGAAAGTGGTGGATACTAGTTTGTTGTTGTACATTTCACGATGGTATTGGTATAGCACGTACCTGCTGTATTTTTCAGACACATTTAAAAGTTATTCCCCTATAGGAACCTTATAGTCATGTTTGAGGTGACCTGAACCTGAACCTGAACCCAAACTTCAGACACCAGTTGACCATGATCCACAGGGCTGGTCTCATTTAAGATGTATGCATCCGTTAAATGAACATAAAAAACCCAACATTTAAAAGCCTGCCTTCCACTTGCTATATGGATGGCAAGGGCATGGCGGTGAGCAAGGTCTCTTGTTCCACTCCAGAGGAGAGGAGAGGAGGGGAGGGGCAGAGGCCACACATCTCTTGTATTTCCATAGTCGTAATGTCTGTCAACTGTGCTTTATTGATGGCTTATGTCAAATGCCATCCTGACAGAGCTCATTAGGATGAAGACAAGATGTCCAGGAGAGGAGAGGAAGGAGAGGGAGGAGAGGAGAGGAGAGGAGAATAGAGGAGAGGAGAGGAAGGAGAGAGAGGAGAGGAGAAGGAGAGGAGAGGAAGGAGAAGGAAGGAGAGGAGAGGAGAGGAGAGGAGAGGGGGAGAAATAGAGGAGAGGAGGGAATAGGAGAGGAGAGGAGAGGAGAGGAGAGGAGAGGAGAGGAGAGGAGAGGAGAGGAGAGAGAGGAGAGGAGAGGAGAGGAGGAAATAGAGGAGAGAGGAGAGGAAATAGAGGAGAGTAGGAGAGGAGAGGAGAGGAGATGAGAGGAGAGGAGAGGGAGAGGAAGGTAGAGAGGAGAGAGGAGAGAGAATAAGGAGAGGAGAGGAAGAGAGGGAGAGGAGAGGAGAATAGAGAGAATAGGAGGAGAGGAGAGGAGAGGAGAGGAGAGGAGAATAAGGAGATGAGAGGGATATTAA
>CM076980.1:4632509-4637509 GCA_039105355.1 Benthosema pterotum
AAACCGGCTTTTCAGCGCTCTCAAAACTGGCACGATCCATCTTGTGCATACCGGCGTACATTGTGAAGCACTTTGAGCTGCATTTTATGTCATGAAAGGTGCTATACAAATGAAGCTTATTTACATTATTTTTATTATTACCTCCTCGTCGCTAGGCTCCTCTACGTAAGGGAAGGAGTGGGAGCCCAGCGCAGAGCCCTGCTTCTCCTCTTCCTCCTCCTCCTCTTCTTCCTGGGGACAGGGGAGTTTTTGCCGTCAGGCCAGTGGTTTTCAACAGGTGGTCCGGGGACCACCAGTGGTCTTTGAGAGGGTTCCAGGTGGTCCCCAGGCTAAATGATGGAAAGTTGGCTAAACAGATGTAACTCTTGAGAGTGTAAAAATGAAACCAAATGGACCCTTGCGGGTCCATTTGGTTTCATTTTTACACTCTCAAGAGTTAAAATATTCATCATGTGAATTAGCACCACTTAACACTTTGGCTGCTTTAGGCACTCACCCCAAAAAGATTTCTAAAAAAAAAAAAAAAAAAAAAAAAAAAAAAAAAAAGTGCTTTGGCGCCCCCTAGTGGCCAAAACTCGGGTATCTCGTGTTCAGCAGTAATTAAAAAGTTTACACTGTTTTGTTGGCAAAATCCAGCCTGGATTTGTGGACAAAACCAAAAGAATTCTTTAATTTTAGGTCTTTCGTGTGAAAATGTAATCAAATGGTGGTCCGTGGCTCAAATGCTGAATAAATGGTGGTCCCTGGAGTGAAAAAGGTTGAAAACCCCTGCATTAGGCAGACCAGCGGATTGGATAAGATCATCAAGCAGTCATCAAGTTGTCATCAGCAGGACCTTTTCGTCTCAACAACGCCCCAGTTCCCCCTAGCTCACAGTGCGCCGCCAAGTGACGCACTGTGAGCTTGTAGGTCTGGTGTTTTTGAAAAATTGTGAAAATGTGACATAAGTCACATATGTTGAGCATCACTGACACAGATATTTTAGAGAAACTAGAATCTACCGTCAGGATCTACTGTCAGAACTACATTCTAGCATCAGGAACACTAGAATCTAGTGTCAGAAACTAGAATCTAGTGTCAGAAACTAGAATCTAGTGTCAGAAACTAGAATCTAGTGTCAGAATCTAGAATCTAGTGTCAGAATCTAGAATCTAGTGTCAGAATCTAGAATCTAGTGTCAGAAACTAGAATCTAGTGTCAGAATCTAGAATCTAGTGTCAGAAACTAGAATCTAGTGTCAGAAACTAGAATCTAGTGTCAGAATCTAGAATCTAGTGTCAGAAACTAGAATCTAGTGTCAGAAACTAGAGAAATCTAGCGTCAGAAACTAGAATCTAGCGTCAGAATCTAGAATCTAGTGTCAGAAACTAGAATCTAGTGTCTCAGAAAACTAGAATCTAGTGTCAGGAATATAGAATCTAGTGTCAGAATCTAGAATCTAGTGTCAGAATCTAGAATCTAGTGTCAGAAACTAGAATCTAGTGTCAGAAACTAGAATCTAGCGTCAGAAACTAGAATCTAGCGTCAGAATCTAGAATCTAGTGTCAGAAACTAGAATCTAGTGTCAGAAACTAGAATCTAGTGTCAGAAACTAGAATCTAGTGTCAGAAACTAGAATCTAGCGACAGAAACTAGAATCTAGCGTCAGAAACTAGAATCTAGCGTCAGAATCTAGAATCTAGTGTCAGAAACTAGAATCTAGTGTCAGAAACTAGAATCTAGTGTCAGAAACTAGAATCTAGTGTCAGAAACTAGAATCTAGTGTCAGAAACTAGAATCTAGTGTCAGAATCTAGAATCTAGTGACAGAAACTAGAATCTAGTGTCAGAAACTAGAATCTAGTGTCAGAAACTAGAATCTAGTGTCAGAAACTAGAATCTAGTGTCAGAATCTAGAATCTAGCAGCAGACTCTAAAATCTAGTCAGGGTTAAATAAGCACCCACTTCGACCGTTATCAAGCCATAATTCCCAGGAGGTTGCTTATTAGCCGATCTTATCTAGGAGGCATGTTGTCTGGGACAACTGCGATCTTATCCACTGATAATGGTTGAATCTGCTTGCGGTTAGGTTTAGGGTTAGGTTTGTGGTATAAGACTTCAATGTTTTGTATCTTACAACATTACAGTATCTATGAGTACAATACAGAGAATGTTTGGGTCTTTCAGGGGGGGTTCTGTCTGTTCTTTTAAGTTTGCTCTGGAGTAGGTAATCTTTTACGTTTTTATTTTTTCTGTAGGTGGGTATAATTTTGTATCCCTCTAGTGCAGGGGAGCCCAACCAGTAGATCGGGATCTACCGGTAGATCTCGGCCTGATCTCAAGTAGATCTCGGGAGATGTGGGGGGGAAAGAAAAAAAATGGGGTGGAAAAGAAAAAAGAGCGATTCTCGCCTGTGTGTGTGATGCATTTGCAATGGCAGTGTTTGTCCATGTCTGTTGTACTTATGTTGTACTGTTGTAGGCCTATTTATGACAAGTCTGTTGTACTTTATGCTTATACATAAAGTCAGTGATGGGCAGTAGCTTGTTACAAGTAGCTAAGCTACATAGCTTAACTACATTTTTCCGTAACTTGTAGTGTAGCTTACTACATTTGTTCTGGGAATAGCTTGTAGTGAAGCTACACTACATTTTCGAGTAGCTTGTAGTAAAGCTACACTACTTATTTTGAGTAACAAGGATTGTAGCTTACTACATTTTCCCGCACACATATTCAAATTCCGCTCATTTTTAATGGGTAGAAAACCTAAAATATACATCCCTCTAATATACATAATACACATCTGTTGATATTATTTTATTATTATGATTATTATTCAGAAAGTTGTACATTAAGTTGAGATATATACAGTATGTGTATCATGTAGTGATGATGTAGCAAGCTACATCAAGCTACTTTTGTCATGTAGCTTGTAGTGTATCTTGCTACAATTTACTAGGGATAGCTTGTTGTGTAGCTTAGCTACATTTTTTCGAGAGTAACAAGTAGTGTAGGTTACTACATTTTCCCTGTAACTTGCCCATCACTGCATAAAGTAAAGTGGTAAAACAAAGTAGTGTTGTGAAGTTACTGCAGGCTGGCAACGATGCGTGTGGTTTTAAATGTTGATATTGGACTGGTAGATCCTGGAGGGGTTGGCTGCTGAAAAGTAGATCTTGGGTCAAAAAAGGTTGGGCACCCCTGCTCTAGTGAATCTTCTGCCCTTCTTTTACATTTTTTGTAAAACTCTTATGCTAGCTATTTTGCTTAATGTTGAATATGTGGTTACTAGAGCAATTTGGGGTCTTTCATCTCTCTCTTTCACCTCTCGAAAGTGTCAAAGGTTTTTCTTAGAAAGGTCCTTGTGTATCCACGGGTTAGACAAGGGTTTAGGTATGTTTGTAGCAAAACCCTAGCCCCCCTTCAACCGTAACCCTAAGCCTAAATCCCCGACGCTCATTAGGTTGATGATCGGGCATTTAGGCTTAGGGTTACGTGCGGAATTTTGAAATGGACCTTTATCTAAGCCCCGCCCTCTTGTCCACCCTAGGACACTTTCCAGCCAGGCTCATTCACTCCAATGTAAATATCCTAGACTTTACACAGTAAATACTGGTTCAGTTTTGGAACCAGACCTTCAAAATCTCTTCCAAATCCATCAACAAGGCATGATGTCCTATGCAGTGGAAAAATGTGTGTGTGGCATTTATTTTTTAAAACAATGTTTTATCATACAGGAAAGCTATTGGTGGAGAGGTTTGTCTATCACATGGTATGCTTAGCTGTGATTGGACCATGGTAGTTTGGGGAGGGGGTTATCTAAAGCTCTATTGGACAATAGCAGTTTGGGAGGGGCTTAGCTAAAGGTCCATTGGTTGCAGCGCGTATAACCTCACCTCCTCGTCCTCTTCCTCCTCGTACCCTCCAGGGCTCTTATCCATGTACCCTCCTAGAGAGTCCCGTCCGGAGGTGGATGAGGTCTTGGTGGTGGTGCTGTCTGCTAGACCCTGTAGGAGGTCCTCTCCACCTCCACCTCCACCTCCACCATGGTGGCTGAGGTCCATGTAGCTGTACGCCTCGCTGGAGCTCTTCTCCGAGGTGGAGGAGCCCAGGAGGGACTTGGGCTGCATCAGGAGGTCGTCTGAAGGCTCAGAGGTCATCGTGGAGGTGAAGATGCCGTAGGAGTCGTGGTGGGAGGAGGAGGAGAAGGAGGAGGAGGTGGTGGTGGAGGTCTTGGAGGTGGTCTTCAGGTCGTCTGACAGGTAGGAAGCCTGGTGGCTCTGGTTGGACAGCAGGGAGGTGTAGAGGTCTCCGTCGTGGTCGTTCATGGGCTTCCGGAACAGTCCAGACATCGAGTCGTCTGGAGAGAGACGGGGAGACGTTACAATTTACAATTTACAATTCAGGCATTCAGCAGACGCTCTTGATCCGGAGCGACTTACAATGGTGAAAAGTTTACAATTTAATCTGGATTTACAATACATTTTACAACACACAATGAAGCGCTCAAAAACATTGTAATACATTAGGCAACCTACATGTATATAAGTCATTGCAGCAGGTACTGTGGGTTGGTGTGTAATACAAGTTAAGAGTCAGGCCCGGGTGTAACGTTGACCACTTGTGGGGGGCAAAAAAATGTTATGTGGGGGCAGCTTAAAGGGGAATTCCACCCATTTTCAACATTTTACCAAGTCATTGATGTTCCACCTGGGTGGACATGATAAAAAAGTTCCCCCATTCTGTGTTCCCAAGAAATGGAGGTCTGAAGAAAAACATCTTGATGACATCATCAAGATGTATTTTCACCATGTTAATGGATTTCTTTAGACGCTTCTTTTTTTCTGAGAGCGTACAAATGGAACCAAATGAACCCGTTAGGGTTCATTTGGTTGCATTTGTACGCTCTCAGAAAAAAAAAATGAAAATGGGTGGAATTCCACTTCATTCACGATTAAGCTGCCTCCCCATACCATTTTCATTTAAATTCTTTAGTTCTGTCACTGACAAGATTTATATCT